>CM018694.1:7649513-7778709 GCA_009363875.1 Mikania micrantha | reverse complement strand
CTTATAAGATTACAATCACATGAAATCAATACAAGATCGTGAAAGCAAACTCAAGTACAAACAAGAGTGCGTGCATTCTTTCTTTTAAGCTAAGTCAACCCTACAACAACAAGGTGAGTTCATATGCCCCTTTTACTTTAATCTTAATTGATTTTAAACTCTCGGGCTGAGAAACATGCTTACTTTTATCTATTTAAAAGTTTTGCTTAACATATTGCTATTACATTGATTTTAGATAATATAAATTGCTTATTATCACTTATCTTTGTATGCATGCTTGTATGATCATGATATGACATGGATAATCAGATGAACGAAATAATATATCTTATTAGTTTATCAACACATTAGAATAACATAGATGTAAGATCTTATCTTATAACACTTAGTTATTCTTACATAAATAAACATTGGAACAATCACAGGAAAACATATGAATGATATAAAGATACTATGTATCTTGTAATAACATTCGATACAAGAGTTAAGTAAGTGTATTAGGACAAGTCCTTTAAACACTTAGCTTTACAACTCACACATATTACAAGAGAACATGGAACAAAGAATGATAATCATGATAATGTAACTTCATGATAACAACATCATTCACTCAAATAATTAACATAATGTAATAAGACAAGTTCTTATTTAACCTTGTTAATAACACGGATGAACGCAATTACAATTAGTTACTATTGACCTGTTGTATTATATCACTTCAATCATGTGCCACTAGTTTAAGTTGATCATGTAAGCCCCTATAATTCGCTGACCAGTTAGTTTGACGTGACTAAACCGACGATAGCATAGTGGTACCATAGGTTTGACAAACCTCTAGCTTGTAGGGCTAGTATGTTGATCGTATTGATTCATTGGCCGGTAACGTATGACCGGTGACAGGGCGACGACAGTCAGGGTCTGGAAAGCGACACATGGTGATATTAATCTGCAGTGATAAGTAATTAATCCATCGTTTCTTGTTGACTAGTAGACTGAGTAATTTATATTCTCATGTCATATTACTAGTAACTGTTTCGATGAGGTCTATGGTTATACAAGGTGGTAGAGGTAAATCAGATGCATTGAAATCTGATTACGTGAGGATTTCAATGGATTCCTTTTAGGCTCTATGCACTATAAGTCAAGAACAAATTACAAGTGGTTAACTAACACTCTTAATATTTAAAAGTGAAACAACAGTTAACCCCACAATTATAGAATAATACAAGGAGCAGATTTATTAAATCTCACATCCTTAACATATATAATGGTTGTCTAAACTTCGGTTGATAACTACAGCTACATTATCATATTATTCTATACATGATATCACAGGTGACCAAGAATGGGATAAACATGTGGAATGGGAATGGAAATCAATAGTTGTATTGCAAGTAGTGTGGAGTTCTAGTAGTGATGTGGTGGGATGTTGGCTAGGGCTTAGTTCCCTTACATATGCCCTATATATAAGCATTACTACTAGGATAATATAGTACTTGTAAATATAACTATTGAGAAGCCATTGGGTGAACAGGTGAAAAAATATCATACAAGTAACATAATACACATTGTGATTGTGCATGTGAATGAATCAAGGTTTTCAATTAACATACTTATGAACTCACCAACCTAGTGTTGACTTTGTTTAAATGCATGTTTTCTCAGGTGATGAACAGGTGTAGGTACTTATATGCACGGATTAGCTAGTGGACTTTTAGAAGACCTAGCTACTTTTGATGTTGCATACTTTTGATGACTAAACTATGAATCATCTTTTGTATATCTTGTACAGATACAAGATATAGTTACATTGATTCTTTTTGGTAGATTTACTTGATTTAATTATGAACGATACATTGTAATTAAATCTTGTAATTCTATATCATGTATGTGTTAGCATTTCTCATTTATTTATCATGTGCTATGTAAACAATCTGATCATTCGATTATCACTCACGATATCGCGCCCCGGGAACCTTCCGCCCGACAGGAAAACCCGATCCGTTCCCGCCGGCTCGGCGTGTGACACTCACCTCAGGTCAAACCCAAACATCTTTCACACATCAAGTCTAAAGATAAGGGTAAACGGGTAATGGTTGATCAAGATACACCTAAAATTGTTTTTGACAAACAATTTAAGCCATCTTTTGTGTATTTAAAGAAATCTTTCAGCAAAAACACTGTCTGGATGGCCAAGTCCTCTGGAACTTTTGTTTCTAAACCTCCTGATAAAATGACCTTGGATGGACAATAGATTGAAATGAAAATCCTGACTCATTGGGTCAACCCAAGACTGTAAAGGCTTGGGTTCCCAAATTCAACTAATGATTTGTGTATGTGTAGGTTGCCCCAACTGCTGCACATAACAGCACTTGGATCGTTGATAGTGGGGCATCAAGGCACATGACTGGAGACATATCTCTCTTCTTACCAATGTCAATTCAATTAGAGGAGGATATGTAGCTTTTGCTGGTGATAAAGGAGGGTTTATTACTGGAAAAAGACCTCCTACAAATGGTCAAGTTTCATTTGATAAGGTCAGATATGTGAAGCAACTGGAGAACAATCTACTTTCAGTCTCACAAATATGTGACAAGAAGTATAAGGTTCTTTTTATTATTCTAGTTGCTACATTCTCAAACAAGGTATCACCATTCCTGAAAACTGGATTTTGATGTCTGCTCCAAGAAAACAAGATTTGTATGTTCTCAACATGGCCACAGGTTCAACTACATCTTCTACAGCTTCATGTTTTATGTCTAAGGAAACAGAGAAAGATTCTATCCTTTGGCATAAGAAGATGGGTTATTTGAGTTTAAGAAAGATGAATCGTTTGGTTCACAACAATCTGGTTGAAGGGGTGAGTTTAAAGAACTTCAGGCTATCTGATGCTTGTGTTTCATGCAAGAAGGGAAAGCAAACCAAGCAGTCTCATAAACTCAAAAAGTTTCATTCAATTACTGTTCCATTTGAGCTTCTTCACATGGATCTTTTTGGTCTTGTCAATTGCAAGAGCATTGCTGGAGATCAATACTGCTTAGTCATTACTGATGAGTATTCCAGATACTCTTGGGTGTTCTTTATGAAGGAGAAATCTGAAATGTTCGAATGTGTTCAAGTTCTGGTAACTAAGCTTGAATCACTGTTTAAGCTCAAGGTTCGTATGCTCAGAACAGATAATGGGACTGAATTCAAGAATCACAATATGGAGACTTTCTGCAATGAACGTGGTATTGTCCAACAATTTAGTGCTCCGTATGTCCCACGATGAATGGTGCTGCTGAGCGAAAGAACAGAACATTGATTGAGGCTGCTCGGACTATGCTTGCTGATTCCTCCCTACCGGTTCAATTCTGGAATGAAGTTGTTGCTAATGCTTGTTATACTTTGAACCGGGTGTTGATTGTGAAAAGACATGGGAATGCTTGCTTTGAATTACTCCATTACAGAAAACCAAATCTTAAGTATCTTGAACCATTTGGTGCTCCATGCACAATGCTTAAGAAACATGAGCAAGGAAAGTTCAATGAAAAGGTGGAAGAAGGCTATTTTCTTGGGTACAACACTCCAAATAAGCGAGTTTACAACATGTTAACTCACAATGTGGAGGAGTGGTATCATGTGGATGTGCAGAAATATTCTATGCGATCACCTGGAAAGGGTCCTGACTGGATGTTCAACTATTCTGATCTTTTTGACTCTTTCAACATGCCTCCCATGTACATTGATGAAGATATTGCTGTTCAAATGATGTACGATGCACAAAATGCACATGATGAACCAGTACAACCTTCTTCAGTTCAAGCTCAGTGCAGGCACATGATGATAGTTCAGACTCAAAAGATCATCACTCTCATCCAAATGTTCCAGAACCAGATGTTGATAATATTGTTCCTGCTCTTGAGGATCTTAATCTTAACAACCTTGATCCAGAAGTTGTTGTTCCTGCTCATCCAGTTGGAAGAATTAACAACATTCATCCTCAAAGGAATATTATTGGAATTCTGACTGATGGAGTGAAGACTAGAAACTAGACCTTGGAGATGTAAACTTTTGTGTCCATTCTTGTTTTATCTCCCAAGTTGAGCCCAGAACCATTACTAAAGCCTTGAAAGAAGAATCTTGGGTAGATGCTATGCAGGAAGAGTTGTTACAGTTTAAGAAGCTTGGAGTTTGGCAGCTGGTTGATAGACTCAAGGGTGCAAAAGTCATTGTTACAAGATAAGTCTTACGCTGCAAGCACGATGATCATGGCATTGTGGTAAGAAACAAAGCACGTTTGGTGGTGCAAGGTTTTAGACAGATTGAAGGGATTGACTACAATGAAGTATTTGCACCGGTGTGAGGCCCCGAAACCGGGCACCTCGCAGAGGTTGGTTTTCATCATAACACATAGCTCTTAAACTAAAAACTTTCATAATCATGCAGCGGAAATGTAAACATAGTTTGATAAACAGAATTTAATAAAGTGTCTGTATCAAAATCATATCGAATTGCCAACACCAACGGATCGTCTGGATTGATGCCCGAGCTCCTTGCCTTCTCTTATCATAGCTTTAACCTGACATACATGCTAAATCAAGTCAGCTTACGCTGGTGAGTTCTAGTTTTCATAAAGCAATATTAAACATACTTAACATAAACATCATTTCATACACATAGTCCATAACCTTAGCACATAACATCCTTAACATCATCATACGTTCCACTGTCACCGTACGAACAGTTGGCTCATGCCGGTACGAGGCTTCATACCCAGTTATAGTCGTGGTTGACTATCATACCCAGTTATAGTCGTGGTTGACTATCATACCCAGTTATAGTCGTGGTTGACTATCATACCCAGTTATAGTCGTGGTTGACTACCATACCCAGTTATAGTCGTGGTTGACTATCATACCCAGTTATAGTCGTGGTTGACTATCATACCTAGTTATAGTCGTGGTTGACTAGCATACCCAGTTATAGTCGTGGTTGACTCTCATACCTACCCAGCACAAGAACTGGTACATCTTTCATACATGTCCTATAACACGTATAGGAACATCATTCGTTCGTCAGACATGATATACTAACATTATATCATCCTTTATCATAATCATCATAACATTTACTGCTAGCATCATAACATCATTCATTGAAGTCATCATGGCATCTTAGGCATGT
This sequence comes from Mikania micrantha, assembly GCA_009363875.1. Taxonomy (NCBI): domain Eukaryota; kingdom Viridiplantae; phylum Streptophyta; class Magnoliopsida; order Asterales; family Asteraceae; genus Mikania; species Mikania micrantha. The sequence continues at coordinate 7,773,543 of CM018694.1, read as the reverse complement.
CATACTAGCATCATTTCATCATACCATCATAGCATCATGCCTACCTATCATACTTCCATCCTAGCAACCTAGGACCTTGTCATACTCCTATAACTATTCTCATAGTTATCATCATGAAGCATGTTATCATAAGTCATCATCATGTCAAATGCTAGCATCGTTATCAGATCATGTTATTCATTATCATAACTCAGTTATCATGCATTCATCATACTTATCATATTTTCATGCATAGATCCTTCTAACACATAAACATGCATACATAGTCAGGCCATATCATCATTCATTCATCATCATCATCATAAGCACATAACATCATAACATAACCATAAGCATGTATGCCAGCCCAAAACAGTTAACATGAAATAGGGCGTCTAGAACTCACCTGATAGTAGACTCTCGTTTCCTTAGCTGAACTCCTTAGCCAAGACTTAAGAACCTACATCAGTTACATCGTATCATCATATACCATTCTTAGACTTAGAATATTTCCTAAGTCTTTATAGCCTACTAGTCCCCCTTACTGAATACAAGTTCCCGAAACTTAGCTAAGTATTCGAAACCCTTGAATTCCATTAAGTTTCCATGTTCACGAAATTCCATAGTTCACGAAATAGCTAGTACTCGAAATATTCCATGTACTCGAAATATTCCATGTATTCGAAATATTCCATGTATTCGAAATAGTGTACACGAAACCTATGTATTCGAAATAACCCAAGTATGATTTCGAGTACCCTTTGTACATGATTTCGTGTACTCAATACTTTCGTCTTTAAACATCTCATAAATTCATTTAAGACTTTGGGGAGCTAGTTCTAGGTTCCTTAGGGGGTTATCTACACACTGGAACCTCAAAGTTCCGAACTTTATGCATAAAGGTGTGAGCTTTATGCATAAGTCCCCTTTTTGTATGACCATCCTAAATTTTGTATAAAAATCCAGCTTTCTATACATGGATCACTTACTTGAAGGTAGTTGATTCTCCTGGTAGAATCCCGTGCGTTTCCTCCTTTGTTTGGTCGATCAAAGTTCGATTCTTGATGTTCTTGAACTTTTACTTCGAGTACTCAAAAGAAACTGTGCTTCTAACCAAAGGTTCGCACTATTCCCAAGGCACTGGTATTTATAGGGAGGATCCCCGTATTCGAAAACTCCTGTGCCCGAAACTGGGGTGTACTCGAAATGCGTGTACTCGAAACCTTACCATTTCGAGTACACGTTCTGTAATGCTAGCCTTGGTTATTTTTCGTTTATTTTCCTACAAGTTAATTATCCGTTACCCATTCGTAAGTTCGGTTAACTTGCATTTAGAAAATTTGGGATGTTACAACCGGTTGCTCGTCTGGAAGCAATCCGAATTTTTCTAGCTTATGCATCCTACAAAAAGTTCAAAGTTTATCAGATGGATGTTAAGAGTGCATTCATTCATGGTGTGATAAATGAAGTGTATGTCAATCAACCTCCCAAGTTTGAAGATCCATTACATCGTGACCAAGTCTACAAGCTAGACCAGGCTTTATATGGATTGCACCAAGCTCCGCAAGCATGGTATGAGACACTTTTTACTCACCTTCTGAACAATGGGTTTAGAAGAGGTGTCATTAACTGCACACTGTTCATTCGGAAAAGGATGGTGATTTACTCTTGGTACAAGTATATGTGGATGATATTATCTTTGGATCCACCAATGATGTTCTGTGCAAGGATTTTGAGCAGGTTATGAAGGATAAATTTGAAATGAGTTCCATGGGAGAGATGAAATTCTTTCTTGGATTACAGGTGGATCAAGCTGAGGCAGGAATCTTTATTCATCAGACCAAGTATGTTGGTGACATTCTGAGCCGGTTCAGTATGTTGGATGCAAAACCTGCTGGTACCCCACTGGCTGTTAATCACGAGATTACTCCAGACGAAAAGGGGGAGTTAATCGATGCCACTCTGTATCGCGGGATGATCGGATCTCTCGTGTATCTCACAGCTTCTCGTCCAGACATCATGTTTGCTACTTGCTTATGTGCACGCTATCAATCAAAACCGAGAGTTTCTCATCTTATTGTTGTAAAGAGGATTTTGCGTTATCTAAAGGGTACTCCGGATCTAGGCTTATGGTATCCTAATGATGATAATTTTGAGTTGACTGCTTACAATGACTCAGACTATGGCAGATGCAAAAGAGATTTCAAATCAACATTTGCGGGGTGTCAGTTCTTTGGGAAACGCCTAGTTACCTGGCAGTGCAAGAAGCAGACGTGAGTGTCTACTTCCACAAGTGAAGCTGAATAAATTGCAGCTGCAAGTTGTTGTTCTCAAATCATCTAGATACAACAACAACTCAGGGACTATGGGTTACATTTTTCTAACACTCCCATATTTGTTGATAATACTACTGCCATTGCTGTCACTAAAAATCCTGTCCAGCACTCAAAAACAAAACACATCGACATTTAATATCACTTCATACGTGATTGTTTTAAAAAGAAATTAATCGATGTTGTTAAGATTCACACTGATCACTAGAAAGCTGATCTTTACACAAAAGCTTTTGATAAACCCATATTTCTATATCTGCTATCAGCCAATGGTGTTTTTCAAAAAGATGAAGTCATTCCTTCATCTGAATCAAACAAATGATCAGTGTTTTGTTACTTTCTTTTACTTATTAGTTTCTTTTGTTTTATTATTACTTATAAGTACTTCTGTTGTCTTTCTTTTACTTATTCAAAACTCAAAAAGATTTTCAGTTTTAGGTTTTTAGGGGGAGAAAAAGTAGTTTACTTGAAAAACCAAAAACATTTGAAAAATTGTAAAAATGAGAAAGTCTTGTTTGAGAAAGTCATGTGTTAACTTGTCATGTCTTAAAAGCAAAATTGAATGCATAAACTGAAAGCACATGGGTATTATGATTGGATGTACTGATAGGCCGACTTTACAAGTTTATAGACTATTGGTGATTGCCTAGGATGTCTGAATTGTGGGATCCAGTTTAGAAAACTAGTTAAGGGATAAATAGGTTTTTAATTCAAATCAAGCATACACCTGTTATCATAGGATCTTATGAGATTTCCAATGATTCATGAGTTCAAGTTTGTACACGTGCCATATTGCTTTGTAAAGACTTAGCTGAAGCCGTCCATTCAGATAAGAATGATTGAATCACATGAAAATAAAAATAAATCCGACTCTGTACATGTGCCATATTGCTGGGTTGCAGCCTAGCTAAAGCCGTCCATTCAGATAGGATAAGCTAGAAAAATACAAAACATAAAATAAGTTCGTTTCCATACATGTGCCATACACTGGGTTGCAGCCTAGTTGAAGCCATCCATTTGGATAGAACCAGTTGATCTTGTCAACATAGTTCTGACACGTGCCATATTGCTTTGTAAACACCTAGCTGAAGCCGTCCATGTGAATGTGTTGAACTTGAGAAACTAATCAATAAGAAAGATACAAAAAGAAAATAAATTGGAACCTTATAGACCTTATGATATTAGGTATTAAGTTATGCAGAGATGAGTTATAAACTTGTTTTGACCTATATTGGTTGACTAAAATGAATAACTCAGTCAGAAAATATGGGTGATCATGGATTGGTTTAGAAATTAAGTATGGTCAGGTTTAAAATGGACAAGTATATCAGTAATTGCATCATAAATCAAATGTGTCATAAGTATAGCATTCATGAATGCTGATTTGATGTGGTCTGGTGTATATGTTATTTTCTTGAAAGACTACTCACAAAAATATGTGTGTTTTGATTGTCTTAGTTTAGTTGTACAGTTGTCCTCTCATCAGAAAAATACAAAAAGATTTTCAATTTTAATTTGTTTTAAATGATCATTTGTTTGTTCGGATATTCAATCTCGTCTTAACTTATCACCAAACCAGACAGAACTTCATAATGGTGTTCTTTTAGATGATCAAAATGGCAAATCTGAAAATGTTTTGTGTTTTGGGTGCTGTTTTAACAAAAGTCTTTGAAAGGTATGAAATGCTGAATCTCATTCGCCCGAATGAGTCATGCGAAGGACTCAAACGAGCGAAAGGACACACACAGGAGAATGAGTCATTCGGATGAACCCTTCATGTGAATAAGCCTTTCGGGTGAACTCTCTCCCAAATGAGACCTAGTATTTAATGATGATCATTCGGCCGAATTACTCATTCACATCACTTTCTCTTTCGCCCCTACTGTGCTAAGACTCAGTCGCCCGAAGCATTCTCTTGATTTTCTTCTTCATTTTTCGCCGATCATTTGATCCATTCTGATTATATACTATTTCTTGTTTGTTTCAGGTACATTTGGGATCAATCTTTTTCTATTTTGACCATATTTTGTGTCATAACAGATCGAATTTCTAGGTTTTAGGGCTTGCATCTGTTTCGAACTAATCAACTATCTAAATGGACTTTAATACCCTTAAAACATGCTCTAAAACATCGATCGGCCCATTCTGAACATAATGTCACCATTTTGAGGGTCTAATTTTTATTTTGAAAGATAAGGGTTTTAGGGTTTTTTGGTCGACCAAATGAACTTCATTCGCTCTGCAGGTTCGACCGAATGAGGGATTTTGACCGAATGAGGGTCTTTCAGTCAACGGGTGAACCGAATAAGGTCATTCGGGTTTCTGTTCCTTCGAATGAATTGAATCAACCGAATGAATTCATTCGAGAGTCATTCGGAATCCTTTCTCATTCGTAATGAAGACTCATTCGGATGGATTTGGTCATTCGCACAAGTTAAGCACTTGTGTTCAAATTTTGAATTTGTCTCATTTTATACTGATCTGAACTGACATGTTGATTTTCTTTTGTTTCAGAATGGCAAACATCAAAGCCTTTACCAAGAACAACATATGCATACACCTGGATGCTACCACAAGGAATGCTGCACAGTTTACATAGATTATTGCATTCTTGAGACGATCTAGGATATTCACAGCCATATCTACTGTTCATGATCCATACTTGTCACATCAGGGAGATTTCTGGAGTTCTGCTGATATTGATTATGAGGTAGAGCCTCTAGTTATTCGTGGGAAGATCAGAGGACAAGATGTTGTTGTCTTTGCTGAACATATTAGGCGTGTGTGCGGATTCCGGTACTTACCAGATCATCCAGTTACTCTGGACATATATCTTGTTCGTGGATGTTTTATGAGGTGTAAGTATGACGGGGATTTGGAAGCTGGTGTGCTGAACAAAGCTTTTCTCTGCCCGTAGTTCAAGTATCTTAGCCATGTTCTTATTCACTGCCTAGGATCAAGGCGTGGAGGATTTGATGATCTACGAGAACACTACAGTGTTCCTTCGTTACCCTTGTGCTGAACATTCCATTCAACTTCTCAGAGATGGTGTTTACTCACATGAAGGAGAATGTCTATCTGAAGGGTGACAAGAAGTTTCTGATGTATCTGAGGTTCTTATAGATGATCTTTGATGCTCAAGTACCAAATCTTCTAAAGGTCAACTCATATATAATCCGGTTGGAGCATATGACAGACATTACACTCAACCGAGTTCTTTCTTATTGGGGAAAGGATAACAAGTCTCGTACTCGTCGTCTTTTTCATCACATCCTCAATCCTAACTATGTTGCACCTATAGGGAGGAGGTGGAGACACGAGGACTAAGATTCAGATCTAGAAGACATTATTGTACCAGGAGGTGATAGTGATGATGGTGGTGCTGGAGATGTTGATGCTAGTGTTGGTGTTGGTGATGCTGGTGTTGGTGATGAGATTGGTGATGCTCATGCTGAGGTGGATATTCCTGTTACATCTGTAGCCGCTGTATCTGCTTCACTAGAGATCGGTACTACTACATCCACTGAAGAAGGGGAGGATGCTCATTTGGAGAATATTGAGGGTGAAGCTGATGCTGACACTGACAACTCTGACTCAGAGGAGACAGTGCCAGAACTTGTGACTACCAGCTACAGATCCCAAGTCATTATGGTTGGGACAAGCTCAAGGGGGCAGGCCTCAATGGATGAGGAGATTCGGGATCCGACCTTTATTCCATAGTTTGATTTTGATCCCATTCCTCGCACTTCCTCTGCCTCTACTTCTGTAGAAACCTCTTCTCCTCTGGCTAAGAGACAGAGAAGGACCAGATTTGTGCTGAAAAGACGGACAAAGTCAGTATCTGTTGCAGCCTCCACTGCTTCACATGCTGCAACAGTTACGACTTCTTCACTGTTTCCTTCTGACTTCATCTGCTGCTACTACAGTTGTGTTTACAGTTGCTTCCTCTGGTCCCTCCATTACACGTTCAGATCCATATACACTGACTGCCTCAGTTGCTGATCAGCTTAGCACACTGAACAGTCTAGTTCTTCGATTGATTGAGAAGAATCATGAGCAAGATCAGACTATATCTTAGCTGACTCAAAGGATTAATGAGCAGGATGCTCTATTGCTGCAGGCTGCTGATCAAAGGGCAGATTTGAGAGGCCGAAATGCTGATCTTGAAGATCGTCTGCTCAAATATGTGGACGAGCATAATCAGCTTGCCTTGACTTCTTATGGATTCAATGAAAGGATTCTTTCTCTGAAGGCTGACAACATGCATATTGCTAAGCAAGTTGAAAGCCTAAAGGAATCTACACCTAAGATCGTGGCATCCGAACCTGTTTCCGATGATTCAGACAAGGAAGACGAAGAAGATGATGAAGAGTCTGATGAGGAGAAGGTTGATTATGACAGTACCGATAATGATGATGATTCAGGTGACAATAACGAAGTAGGGAGTGCCTCTGCCAGTTCTTCTAGTTCAGTAGAGCTGTCCCTACCTAAAGAAATCAGAACAAATATAAAACACGATATAGCTCCTAACTCATCTCAGAATCAAGCTGAAGAACTTAAGGTCACTGAGGAAGTTGATGCTGTACCTGTGAGATGTATTCTGGATGAAAAGTTGACCATGATTCTTGACGCTCAAGGTATCATACAACATTCAGTGAGTTATGACAAAGAAAAAGGTGAGATCATTCACTGCCTCACCAAGGAACATATAGCAGAGTTGTTCAGGTTAAATCCTGATGAGGTCGTTTTATATGATGCTACTGTTCCTGCTTCCGACCTTCCCACTCCAGAAGCCTTTGATGACATTGATGAGGTTATTTTGGAGGATCTCACTGAAGAAGAAAGTGTAAAGTATACTTTGGCCGAAGAGGAACTGCCAACATTTGCTGATCTTTTCGAGTTACATTCTGAGGAGGAACTGGACGTGAAAATAGATGAGAAGGTTGGTGGCAGTGAATCTTCAATAGAAGACATTTATAAGAGAATGGAAGAATGGGCTGCATATTGGGAAGTGTTGAAGAAGAACAGTGTTCCACCTATGCCAACTTCTCACACCAAAGTATACAGGACCAAAGTATACACGTCCGGCGGTCAGATTTTGAGTTAGGCATATTTTGCTGATTTGCATTGTTATGTTGTTAAGAGAGAAAGAGGAATCTAGTACTTTAGGTTTCCACATGACTTCAAGACGCTGCCTGGGTTCGAAGTTAATCAGCTGGCTTGTCTAAAGATGTTATATAGTGAAGATTCAGGGTTGTCATCTTGGTTTGCTGAGCAAATTCAATTTGAGTATAGGAAGAAGTGGGTGAACTTCCAGCCACAGCAACCGGAACGTTATTATCTACCAGAGATTGATGCTAAACCTCGAAAGCATAAAGTTATCCTGAAGTGGCTGCCTCCTAAAGTCATGAAGAAGATTCCATTACGGAAGATGCCTCAAGACTTTTCAGACAGCTTCAGATGGTGGTATTATGATGGTAGAACCGTTGAGGCTGTGATAGTTCTTTTCAAAGAAGATAAATGGGATACTGTGCGTATTTTTGATCCCATGTGGCTGAAAAATCTGTCAAGAGAAGATGTGAAGATCCTGTACAAATGTCATATTTTCTTTCATGTTGAAGATATGGAGCAGGCGCTACAGTTTATGAGAGTCATCCGGCTATGCTTTGCATTTGATATTCATGCCGGCTCTGGCTGGAAAGCTATTTCAGAGAAGTTTTTGCAGACAAACGCTGATAAATAGAGAACTAGGTCTAAGGGGGAGTTTGTTTATGCATGATATGTCCCTAGTTCTATGTAATGCTTGATTATGATTGTACAAAGTTTATAGTAGTAATGAAATCGAATATTCTATATTGTTCGTTTGTGTTTATTCAAGTTTAATGTGTTTGACTTTGACTTTATTTATCAAACAGACCCATTCGTGCGAATGATACCTACGAATGAGTTCATTTGGACGAGTGAACGCTAGCGAATGACTGATAGAAACGAATGAGTCACTCGCATGACTGATTCGGTTTTCTCGCTTATTCAGCTAATCCATTCGCTCGGATGAGTGTTTCGCACAACTCATTCGGCCGAATGAGTACAACCTATATATACCCCTGCAAACAGAATGTTTTCCTAAGTTTTCTGACCTCTGAACATTCCCTGTCAAATCCCTAGGTTTTCAGAGCCGCCACCCTTCTTCCAAGTTCGTTCTCATCCCCGTTGTGTTCGATTTCGATCAAAACGTTGACTCCTTATCATCGGATTACCACGGGGCTTATTTATTTCGATTTGAAAACCCCCGAATAGGATTCCGCACTATTCAAGGGCCTGCCGAGCAGAATCCGCAAGGAATCGAGTGGTTTCCTAGGTCCTACAATTTTGTTGTTATTCAAGCATGGGAAAATCGATTTCATGCAAATCCAACATAGTTTGATGGGCGAAAATCGGTTCCCAAGCTCATTTAACATGTTCTAAGAAAAACCCAGGAAAACCGACATTTCCAGCTCATTTTACCTTCGATTTTGTTGATTTCAAGGCCAATCCTTTGTACTTTCATGTGGGGAATGTCAAGAGCTTCGATTTGATACAAAGTTTGCTCGATTTGGACAAGAAATGTAGAATTTAGCTCAAGTTTTGTGTGGGATTTTTAGAGAGAGAGATAGACCGGATTTTTAGAGAGACAAGAGGTAGATAATGAATTTATAAGGGAATTAAATGTTCGTTAGGGTTTTTATACCCCACAATCGTTCGGTTGTTCGGTTTTCGCGTTCACGTTACATTTACGAAACACAACACGTATTTTACGTATCTTTAAATAAAATAGTTTACTTTAGCCATTTTAAGGTGGTAATTCCTAATAAATATTTTAAATTTATTTTTCTTATTTTATTGTTTCGTTTATTTTATTTGTTTCGTCAGATCGTATCACCTTCACACGTATTTGTTCGAATCGTCACCGAACGAACACGATGACGTATTTGCATTCTGATTTTGTTATCTACTTTTCTGATATCATTGAAAATGTTAAACCCATAGATAGTTTGTGTGGATCGTCATCCACGCAAACACACTATAAGTTTATTATTCGTAAACGATACTGAATTGTTGTTTTGAGTTTGACTTTCTCACAACGGACTATACTAAACCTAACTGTTTTCACAATGTTACGAATAATTTCACACTGTTTTCTCATGAAATTTTCGGCTATGTGATTCCTGTTATTTGTGGAAATCAGATCACAACCGATTCGTATTTGTCATTTGTCACAATTTTGTTGTTATTTCACCAGGTTTGCTGTATATAAGTATTTCAATTTCCATTAAAATACATACAACTGTTTAATGTTTTCACAAAATTGTTGTCACATACTGTTTATCACATAGTATCTAAACATACTTACGAGTGAAAGTACCAAAAGCAGAAATGTGTCTAAACCACATCTAAATGGTTTTCAAAAACAAAAGAAAAAAAAGGTTTTTCAATATGAAATTAAAACTCAATGGAAGGGTAAACCTCAATGAAAACCACCAGTAAAACCAAATGACCCTGGCAGTGTGAACAAGCAGATCAAAGTGAACAAGCCAACCAATGTTGTCAAGCTTAAGGACAAAGGCAATGGAAACACCAAACAAGCTGAAAAATGTATGGTATGTTGACAGTGGTTGTAACACCCCGATCGATGGCGGAAACGTCAGGATGCCACGGGGGATGTGTAGATTGTTCAAAAGCTCGTGGGCATCTAAATTAAATCATCACATAACATTCAATGAACCACATTAATTACACAAAAATCATGTCTATCATGAATTAAATACATCAATTACACAAAAGAATTAGCTAAACTAACTAAACTCTAATCGCCAGAATTTTAGTTAATTAGCTAAGTCCAAGATCCTATGTGATGATATCCAAAAGTGAGAATTCATCTTCTCCAACCTACTTAGCTTCATCACCTGAAACATGTAAAGAAATCAAGTGTTAACTACTAAGTAGTTGGTGATTAATCATAAGTTTTTATACTTTAAAAAAATGTTTTATAAAATGAGTATAAAAGTTTGTATTTTGAAAAGATTTTATAAAAAGTTTAGATAAAATGAGTATAAGAACTTATGGTCTTTATGAGGAAATCCACAAGAGTACCTGTGTGACAATCCAATACATATCCCAACACAATCAATCAAACACATAAACAAACACGTAATCACATATCAATTCAGTCATACACAATCAGAGATAATCATAGTCAAGAATAGATAATCAAACACATAACCATTCAACCAATCTCAACATCAGTATTCTCAAATATTATCCGTGACTATACGTGGACATTATGTAATTAACATAAGTTAAAAACATGATCCATGGAGTGGAAGCTATCCACGTGGCAATACATGAAACCAATGCAATTGACCAATGTCAAAGGCAATGTTTCACGGAGTCGTGATAATCCAAGTGACAATACACGTAATCCTTGTTATTGACCGAAGTCAATGACAATGTTACACGAATATATGCATATAAGTGATAATCCATAAGTAATGATAATTATAAAATGTGAATATCATATTGATAAACAGGTATTATCCTTGTGTTATCAAAATAATATTTGAATTTGGTATACATGCTTCACCTCCGAGTTTTATAACAAAATAGTTTAAAGAAAGGGAGGTTATGAGAACTCACCTGAATCCTTAGAATCAGTGTTCCTGTAATATGCGCGCTCGCGTAAGTGAACTCAAGATCAACTCAACTATCTGTAATTATATTTTGTTTCACATTCATAAGTATATTGGCTTCATTTCAAGTTAGTGTCCATTTAAATCCTTAAGTGTTTAGTTACTTAGTTTATTTACTCTAAGTTAACTTGTAACACCTAAGGCTTATAGATGATCATTGTAACATGCGAATTAAACTTGTTAATTTCTATCATCTAGGGTTGACAATTACATGTGACTCGTATGTTCACTTTTCATAATTAAGTGTACTAAAGTATTATCCTTATTCATACACACTCTCATATATATACATGCATGAGTTCCTCATCACACCCTCATTACTTAAATTATAAAATCCCCTTTTTAGTTTCATGAAATCTTATTTAAGTTATTCCCATGAAAATTCAAGTCATAACAACTCATAACTTAAAGTTCATTTATATATGTATATATAAAAGATAATTATCAAATGTCTCCATGCATGCATGAGTGTATTTAACCCAACACCCTTTTTGTTTATCACAAATTGCATAAGTTGAGGTAACCTATCCCCTAGCTCGCGAAGATGTTTATATCAAAACCCCAAAACCAGCGAACCTCTAGGTTCGGTTCACCTTGGTTCGTGGCTTAGGTTCGTTGGGCCAAGAAGGGTTCGGCCAGATGCGGGGACTCGGCTGAAGCTATCAGGGTTCGGCCCTGGTTAGGTGAATGCCGAAGGTTCGTGGCCCATGCTGAATAATAGGTTCGTCGACCTTGGGCAGCATGTATAGGTTCGCTGCATGAAGCTTAAACACTTAAGGTTCGACTCATATGGTGTGAGGTTCGCCCCTATGTTCGGCTAACACACACAGGGTTCGCTTAGAGAGGGTTCGCTAGACACCTAGGAAGGTTCGGCTAAACCCCATGCAAAACGGTTCGACGGCAACTACAGGGTTCGCTGCCCAAGCGGTTAACACAACCAAGGGTTCGGCTAGATCCAATAGGTTCGCCTAAGGGTTCGTTCTACCTGCACTTGGGTTCGCAGCACCTGCTATGGTTCGGACCAAGGCCATAGGTTCGCCGCATGTAACCCTGACTCAGGTTCGGCCAAGTTACCCCCTCACAGAAGGTTCGGCCGCCTTGGTTGCAGGGTTCGGCCATCTGTGCTGTTGCGAACCAAACAGCCCCATCGTGTTCATCCTTGGATTTGTAGGTTTAAGGTCATCTATGGCTTCCCATGTTTCAACCATAGTCCGATTTTCACATTAAACAAAGTCCTAATCTCGATCCCACGTTCTACACACAAACACATCAATTTTGTAACAAAACCGAAAAGTAAACTTAAGATTTACCTGAATTCGTTGGCCCAATTCGGGATTTCTTCGTATCAACTTGTTCCTCTCGATCATGCGGTCGTCTGGACACCAAGATCTCGCGATTCCGTCGGGTAACGAACGAGAAAAGTTAGAGAGAAGGTAGAGAGAAATGTGGGCGTGTGTTTTAGAGAGAGAGAGAGAGAGAGTTTGAGAGAATGAAGAAGATGGTGGAGTCTTCCACCATTTATGTTCATCCCGTCCCCGCGTGTTCGGTCTCGTCTTTTATCGTGATACGATTTGTAAAATGTTCGGTTTTCTCGTAAACATGTTTTAAATTGTAAAACGTTTAAATAATTTTGTTTCGTTTTTAAATAAGTTGATTTCCAAATGAAATCGTTTAAACAATTAAACTCCGTTTATTCTTGTTAAATTAATCATTTAAATAAACGTTTTGTTCGTTTTCATTTTAGGTTGTGATTCCTAATAAACGTTTTTATATTTCATTTATTAAATTAATATCATAATTAATTATTTTGTTATCTCGTCGAAACGCGTTTCTCGCGTACGTATTCGTAAAGATCGTCACCTTTGCGAATTCAACGCTCGTATCGTATTTCGATTTGATTTATTATTTACGGAATATCGTTTCAGAATATTATTCTTAATAATTATATTCGTGCGAATCGTCATCCACGCGAATACATTATTAAGTTGATATTTCTGAGTTAATATTCACGTTTAAATTATGTTCGTAACCTCACCATCATGTATTCATTTCCAATTGTACTTCCATTATTTAATAACCTTAGTATTATCAAACCCAATCCGAAACCCACTAAGCCAAGTCACTGACACATCCATGATAGACCGAAATATGCATATGTATAGGGCATATGCAGAGGTAGATCGCAACCTCCCCTACATCGTCCCACCGCTATTTCGATAAACCATGACCATGTGTCCTTGACTATGTTTAGCAACCAAACCATAACCAACTAACTCAAACTCCTTTCCATTTCAACTCAAATCCATAATCATTGTAATAATCTGCGATAAACTCTCTGGTTCTGTTTAGTTGAGTTACAATTAAACTTCCCATGGTTTACGCGTATAATAATATGTTCAAAGCATGTATACCAATAATAGTGATAATCATCAAATAATGCATCCAATAATACATTTCCATTAATAATTATTATATCAAGTCGTAACAGTACAATCGTACGGATGTACGGACGACCTGAAGTACAGTGATGTTACAGTGGTTGCTCCCGGCACATGACTGGGTATTTCTCTTAGTTACACCAGGTCACACCGTTTAATGGAGGTTATGTCTCCTTTGCTGGAGACAAAGGTGGGTAGATAAGCATGAAAGGAACTGTTACAAATGGCACATTGAGCTTTGAGGATGTCTACTACGTGGAGGAACTCAACCGCAACTTGTTGAGTGTCTCCCAGATCTGTGACAAAAGCTTCTCAACTTGCTTCACTAATAAGGAGTTTTTGATTTTGTAGCCTGGTTTTGTCATTCCAGAGAAGTGGATTTTGATGAGAACTCCAAGGATCAATAATGCCTACATCATCAACATGAATTCATATTTGTTTACTGAGAACACCTGTTTGTTCTCCAAGGCATTGAAGACTGATTATCTATTGTGGCATCGTAGATTGGGTCACATCAACCTGAAGAATTTCAATAGATTGGCAAAGGGAGAACACGCCATTGGATTCCCTTCAAAGGACTTCTCCTCAATTGAGAAGTGTATCGCATGTGCGAAGGGGAAGCAACACAAGAGACCCCATAAGCCAAAGGTGTTCAATTCAATTTCATTAGTTCTACAACTTCTTCACATGGATCTATTCGAACCAGTCAATGTTATGAGCATCGGGAAGAAATCATACTTTCTTGTGATAGCAAATGATTATTCTAGATTCACTTGGGTTTTCTTTCTTGCTAAGAAGAATGAGACCGCAGAGATCCTGAAGAAGTTCATCACCTTGATAGAGAATCAGAAGAACTTGAAGGTTAAGGTGATCAGAGCTGACAATGGCACAGAGTTTAGGAATCAGACTCTTAATTATTTCTGAGATGAGAAAGGGATTGCTCCACAGTATAGTGCAGCTCGTACACCTCAGCAGAACAGAGTAACTGAGAGAAGGAACATAATGCTTATCAAGGCTGCATGGATCATGCTTTCTGAGTCAAAGCTGCCAATCTTCTTCTCGGCGGAAGCTGTTAATACAACTTGCTATGTTCAAAATCGTGCACTACTCAACAAATGCCACCAGAAGACACCATATGTAACATTTGTACATTTAGTCATGTAGTAGTGAACAGTGTTAGAACAGTGTGTGTACATGTTCAGTCAGTCAATGTGAATCATGTGTCATTATGTGCTTGTGTGTTAGAATCTTTATCATTTATCAAGTATGTATTATTTATTTACAGTCGAGTTCACTAGGCAAGAACAGTATTGTGTTATATCGAAACAGTGGTGGGCAGCGAGAGTGAGCCCTATATATATACTGCGTTCGGTGTAACAGGATAGTGTTGGTGCGTAGTGTTAAGACGAATATTATGACAATTAATTCAACAAGAATCGTAATACGTAAGCGAGACTGAGTATAGTTATGGGTGACGATCCATAATGATACGAATGTTGAACTTATAATTATGATTAAACGACTTTAAATATTTTAATACAATCGAAAAACGTACGCGATTGCGGGTATACACGTAATTGTGAATGTTTAACGATCTGTCAACACACGAAGAGTAAAAATAATTATATTAATTATTTTATATTTTTACAATTTTGAAACTCATCATTTGAATGAGTTTAACAACTCTTTTATTTTAAAACCGCGTAAAATACGCGTTACGTGTCGGAAATGCGAACCGAGCGACCGAAACGGACCCGAATATCACTCGGGCTATAAAAGCCTTGAATGAGATCATTTATCTCATTTATTCCACCTACACCACTTTCTCTCACTAGAATTTTCGGCCAAGCCTTTCTCTCTCTAGAAAACCCACTTTAAACGATCGTATCTCACTCGTTACTCAACGGATTTGGGTGTTCTCGGTGTCCACGCGAAGCCCTCGACATCCTCTACACGGAAGTACAAGATTTTCGCAGATCCATCCAGCAAATCGAGAGGTAATGAAGCTTGAAAGATCACGAGATTAGGGTTTTCGTTTGTGAGTTCGTGAAATACACACATAACCGGTTTATTTGCATTATCCTTCGAGTTTCGCACATGTAGCAACCTTCATCGAGAGTAGAATGACTTAGATCGTGGCCTGGAGTTGGTGGTTCGATGATGGTGATGATGTTCATACAGGTTCGCTGGAAGGTTTCCTGGCCGAACCTTCACTTGGGCATGACCGAACCTCAAGGGACTTCACGAACCCTGCAATGGTTCGTGTGAGCATTGGCCGAACCATAGAGAGTCCACGAGCCATCAACGAACCATAACCATCATCACGAACCTTCAGCTAACTCAGACGAACCCTACGTGGTTCGTTGCTCAACTGCCGAACCATGTCTCAACCGAACCATCGTGCATGAGCAAACCCAAGCGAACCCTAAGGAGCCACGAGCCTTCACGAACCAGATAGTGATCAACGAACCCTCCTTGCTGCGAACCTTCATGACCAGCCGAACTACTCCTATTTCACCGAACCTCTGCATAGGGACGACCCTTCTCATGCAGGCGAACCAGTGTGTTTGCGAACCTACGTGTGCATGGGGCGAACCCTAGCTGGTCCTCAAGCCTTGTATAAATCCACGAACCTACCTGATGACATGTTAGTCGAACCTTGCCTGAACATTAGAGGGCCGAACCATATCATGATGTTGGCCGAACCCTAGGCCGGGGAAACCAAAAAGGTTCGCCGCCAAGGGGGGATAACCGAGCCAACAACATGCAAATTTCTTGTATACCTTGGCCCAACCAATTATATTAGCTCGGCCCACATTAGAATGAGCCCAATTCAATGATATCCGGCCCAATATCACTTTGGAAACTTATATGGCCTACCTATACCTTGGTTGACCAACTCAAATCCTTTAGGCCCGATTCAATTCCAATCGGCCCACTAAGATTCTAATCGGGTTGATATTGTCTTTGGCACGTTACAAGGATCATTTACATATCATTGGGCCAACACCATACCCATTTGGCCGAACACCACACTTAATTGGCCCATCGTTAGCCTAAGTGGGCCATAGACTTGGTTGAGGACCATCATGGTTACTTAGGCCCACGGGCCAATGTTGGACCATAAATTCGATAATTGTGAATTGATCAATTATGGTTTAAGTTGCAACATAACCTAATCATGGTGTCAATTCACAATCACAAGACTTAACGCAATTGAGCATCTTTTCATAAGTCATGTTAATCAATGGTTATCAAATCCTTGAACAAGTATCATTTTATGCATAAGATTTATGCACAAAGGAACATTTCATATTCGTTTCTTGGACCCATGATCAATCAAGTGATTCAAATCATAACTTTCAAGTTTTCCCAACAATCATAATCATGAGAACACAAGTCAATCAATGAATCAAAGTCTATACAATTATAAATCCTATATCTTAAGTATGATTACAATGTTATAGGAATCAATTAGAAGTCCTGTTTGCTACTTGCTATCTGTTTTAGTTCAGAGTCTACTGCAGACAGGTGAGAACTTTAGCCCCTCTTTTACTGTTTTATAACTGTTTTGGGGTGGAACACGTGATCAAAACAATCGTTTACAATCATATTTCATTACACAAGGTGTGTGCATGCTTATAAACATTATGGATTCATTGTACGAATCCTAGGAATTCATCAACTGTTTTAAAGGACTTATCAATTACTAAACTCTTTTCACTAAAAAGGTTTTATAAGGGATCTTTGAACTGTTTTGTAACAGATTTACTCAAATGTATTTATGAAGGATAAACACTTTTAAATAAATGATTTTATAAACTCTTTTGTTATAAACCTTGTTGTTACACAAGGTCACTATTTCATGGTATTCAAATCAAGTGGTTCACAACATGGTATTCAAATCAAGTGGTTCACAACATGGTATTCAAATCAAGTGGTTCACAACATGGTATTCAAATCAAGTGGTTCAAAACATGGTATTCAAATCAAGTGGTTCACATCATGGTATTCAAATCAAGTGGTTCATTTCATGGTAATCAAAACAAAGGATTTAATTCGTGGAATTAAATCCAGGTTTTCAATTCATGTTATCAAATAAGGCATTAACACATCCGGTTAAAGTAAGATTCAGAAACATGGTGTCTATTGTTGTAAACAAACTTGTAAAAGCATCAAGTATCATTTTCATTAGCGTTAGTACTGGGTGATCACAACAAGGGAAAGCGGACACACACATTGGGGCAAGCCGATTGCTGCAGTTAGTTTTTAAATCTGTTTTATAAACTAACTGCAGATTTCGGTTACATATAGTTTTATCAAAACTGTTGACACATTATCTAACTCCAAACGTGGTTTGGGACTTGATATTACATGTTGACTCTCGTGCAAACAGTGATTGGACTGTTTACACTCATTTTCTTACTTGATGTTAGTTTGGGTTGCAGCTCATCCGTGTGAATCTTATGTTGCTTTAACTTACCTATGTCTTATATCATATACTCATGTTTACAAATGATTAAACCTATTGTTCTCACCAACTACGTCTGTAGTTGACAGTTACTTTTCACGTGTTTCAGGTAATCAGGTTTAAGACATTCTCAGAGACAACTAAGGAGACCATACTAAGATAGAACAAGATGAAGAAACATGCTAGGATGGATTAGAAACACACTAAATCCTGATTGTTTAATTGTCTTGTTTGAAGTCTTATTTTGTAACTCTATTTTGGGGTCTGTAGTTGTCTTTCTTTTGGTAGATAGTTGTATGTAACTAAACAATTGTCTAAGCATTATGCAACATAGTAATCCGTTGTGGTTGTTCTTATTCAATACTTGTGCATGATTCAACTGTTCATACGTCACCGCGCCGTGGATTCCGCACGCGGCGCAGGGGTGTGACAGGTTGGTATCAGAGCCAAGGTTGTGAAGAACTAGGAAAAACCCAATGTTTAATGACCTAGACTATAACCTAAGCTACCCAATAGGACTAAGTGCTATAGACTTGAGGATACTTAGGATCTAAGTAACTTAAGTGAGCATTAAGTCTACATCAAGCTTGAAAGATCTTAGGGACATTTTACTAAGATTAGATATCGAGTTAAAGAATTTGAATCGGACTTCTATAATTTTAGAAACCGAATTAAATTCTCACACATATGCATTTAAGGATTTCAGAGGCAAGGATCTGTATTCATAGTATCCTTGATCTGAAATTCTCACACAGAGATCATTATAGGATTTAGAGGCAAAGATTGATATCTTTGACCTAAGATCCTTGTCATATTCATTATGGGATTTAGAGGCAAAGATCTATTAATTTAGTATCTTTGATCTAAGATCCTTGTCATATTCATTATGGGATTTAGAGGCAAAGATCTATTAATTTAGTATCTTTGATCTAAGATCCTTGTCATATTCATTATGGGATTTAGAGGCAAAGATTGGTATCTTTGATCTAAAGTCCTTGTCATATTCATTATAGGAATTCAAATGTCAAGATCTATTAATTTAGAGTCTTGATTTGAAATCCTTGTCATGCTCATTATAGGAATTCAAAGGTCAAGAACTATTAATTTAGAATCTTGATTTGAAATCCTTGTCATTGTTATCATTGTTATCATTGTTATCATTATCAGGTGTTCATTATCATAGGAACTTTATAACTTAGAATCTGTGTAACAGTATTCTTTAGTTGAAGTTCTCACAAGAGATCATTATACTCGATACTGTAGGTATTGAGAACCTAGGTTAATTAACCTAGGACACACATGCTGAAACCTAAGGTTTTAATTTCTAAGTAAATTAAGAACCATGGTTTACATAATCATTATCGTAGTCACAGAACAAGAGGCAATCATGAAACAATCATAATCGATCAACAGTTGGAATCTTAGCCACAAATATAGACGACGGATTAACGCTGATGTGTTGAGGTAAGTGGTGGGTCGGTGAGAGCTTACCCTATATATAAGCTTATTTCAGTATGTTAGGGGGAATCCGGCGTTTGTATTTGGAGTGAGGATTCGGGATCAACTGGAAACATGGAACGTTAGTCAAACACATGGGATAGAAACATTTGGGAAACAATCATTGGTGAATCAAATCATAGTGCAATTCAACCTTGGATGAACCAAACATTATGGTGAATCAATCAAGTTGTGAACATTTTCAATGTAAACCTTAAGTGAAATTCTTAAGTGATTACATCATTAGTACTTACTGACATAAGTTAACAGGAAAGTGTAGAACGCCCGTATGATTTAGTTCTACATGTTAACAACTGTTAGTAGGTGCACGCATAACATAATCATAGTTCAATCATGGAATCAATCATAGTTCAAGTTGATCAAAGATCATGGGATTCTTAATCAATGGAACACACTTGGAAATCAGTACAAACAAGTTGCCAAATGCTAGCAAGGGCATGATCGTGGTATATCGAAACGGTGGTGGGCAGCGAGAGTGAGCCCTATATATAAACTATTTTCGGTATGTCGGGAAAGTGTCAGTGTGTAGATTTGGTGGTGAGATCATGAGACATCGTACATATTCACATGATAAGTATGCAAATAAGTTGATAACTTATACGTGTACTGGATCATATTACAATTGAATGATAATACTAGTAGTATGGATATATTACTGACTTTATCATGAAAATTCAATTGTATCCTTCCTCATTACTGACCCACTTGTGGCTTCTATTCGTAGAATGCCTCCCCGACGTGATCCTAACGGAGGGGGTTCAACAAGTGGCAACGACGATGAGATCAACAAGATTGCTCGAGCTATCGCTGTTCATATGAGGGAAGTAATCCCTGGTATGGTCACTGATATTACCCAGAATCTTCGGGGAAGTACTAGTGATTCAGCACATAACTCAAATGCTACAACTACTGGAACTGCTAACTTCACTTTCAAGCAGTTCAATGATGCTAAGCCTCCTAAGTACTCTGGCACTGAAGGAGCTACCGGCCTACTGCAATGGTTGGAGAGCATCGAAGACATTCTCGACTTCACTGGATGCCCTGAAAATCTGAAGGTCAAGATGGCCTCAAGCGCTTTTCATAAGGGCGCACTCACCTGGTGGAATTCTGAGAAGAACACCAGAGGACGTGAAGTTGCTCTAGCTTTACCGTGGGACGGTTTCAAGAACTTACTTGTGGAAAAGTTTTGTCCACGTCATGAACTGAAGAAACTGGAGGTGGAGATGTGGAATCTGGTGCAAGATAGTGGTGAAAACGCAAAGTATACAACTCGTTTTCATGAGTTGTGCATTCTGGTACCCCATTTGGTTACTCCTCTATCCCGCAGGATAGAGAAGTACATTGAAGGTCTACCCTTAGTAGTCAGGGGAACTGTCATGGGTAATAACCCTACTACTTTGGAGGCAGCCATTCAACTTGGTGCTACTCTTACTGAAGAGTATGTGAAGTCTGGAGTGCTCACCCGAAAGGGATTCAAGAGAGCACAGATTGAAGAAGGCAAGAAGTCTGAACAGCACCATCCCAAGAAGAAGAAGCAAAAGACAATCAAGAACTTTGCAGCGTTGACTGCGGCTGCACCTACTCATGCCACACCTATCAATGCTATGCCACAACCTGCTAACGCCAGAAAGTCTTATACTGGCACATTTCCACTTTGCACCAAATGCCAGTATCATCATCTGCCCAACACTCCTTGCAAGAAGTGTCTCAAATGTGGGCGTATGGGACACTTTGCAGCTACATGCCGAGCTGCTCATCTTGCTGCTGCAACAACTGTTACCACTACCACTGCTGCTATAGGTGGAAGGGCCTGTTATAATTGTGGAGCAGAGGGACACTTCAGAAATCAGTGTCCAAAACTCAACAACAATACTGCTGCTGCTCGTGCTTTTGTTATTGGAACTGCTGAAGCACGTGAAGAGCCGGCAGTCATCACGGGTACATTTCTTATCAATGATCATTATGTTCCTATCATATTTGATACTGGTGCCGATAAAAGTTTTATCTCTACTCATACTGCTTCTTTGCTTAATATGCAACTATCCACACTTACTGCTCCTTATACTGTAGAAGTAGCGAATGGTAAGACCATAGTTGTAGATTCCATAATTCATGCTTGTGAGCTAAGATTAAATGACCATCTCTTTTCCATCGATCTCATTCCTATGACTCTCGGAAGCTTCGAAGTTGTAGTAGGAATGGATTGGTTATCCAAAAACAATGCTGAAATCGTATGCTCTGAGAAACTTATTCGAATTCCTCTACCGTCCGGCGAAACGATGATAGTCTACGGCGAGAAACCATGCCGCGGATTGAAGATTGTATCGTGCATCAAGGCGAGGAAGTACTTGAAGAAGAAGTATTGTGCTTTCCAGGCTCACGTGGAAGAAAAGAAACCTGAAAAGAAAGCAGTTGGAGATGTTCCAGTTATCAGAGATTATCCAGACGTATTTCCAGAAGACTTGCCTGGACTACCACCAGTCCGACAAGTGGAATTTAGAATTGATCTCGTCCCTGGAGCAAACCCAGTGGCGAAGTCACCGTATCGATTAGCACCGTCTGAGATGCAAGAACTGTCTAGTCAGCTTCAAGAACTTTTAGACAAAGGTTTCATAAGACCGAGTTTCTCTCCATGGGGAGCTCCGGTTCTCTTTGTCAAAAAGAAAGACGGTTCATTTCGTATGTGTATCGATTATCGTGAGTTGAACAAGTTGACAATCAAGAATAGATATCCTCTGCCCAGGATCGATGATCTGTTTGATCAATTGCAGGGAGCAACTTGCTTCTCTAAGATTGATTTACGGTCCGGGTATCATCAGTTAAGAGTAAATGATGAGGATATACCAAAGACTGCGTTTAGGACTCGATATGGACACTATGAGTTCGTGGTCATGCCATTTGGGCTGACCAATGCACCTGCAGTGTTCATGGACTTGATGAATCGAGTCTGCAGGCCTTACTTGGATCAGTTTGTTATTGTCTTTATTGATGATATACTGATTTATTCCAAATCGGAACAAGAGCATGAAGATCATTTGAGGAAAGTCTTAGAGATACTAAGAGCTGAACAACTCTATGTTAAATTCTCAAAGTGTGAATTTTGGCTAAAGGAAGTTCACTTCTTAGGACATGTCATAAACAAAGATGGAATTCATGTAGATCCAGCAAAGATTGAGGCGATTAAGAACTGGACTACTCCATCTACTCCAACATAGATTCGTTCATTTCTGGGTTTGGCAGGTTATTACAGAAGATTCATTGCAAACTTCTCTAAGATAGCCTTGCCACTTACCACACTAACTCAGAAAAGTCAAGCATTTATATGGGGACAGAAACAAGAAGATGCATTTCAACTTCTTAAACAGAAGTTATGCAACTCCCCTATCCTTAGTCTTCCAGAAGGCAGTGATGATTTCATTGTCTACTGTGATGCTTCAAACCTTGGTCTCGGTTGTGTACTTATGCAACGGGACAAGGTCATTGCTTATGCTTCAAGACAACTTAAGGTTCACGAGAAGAATTACACTACTCATGACCTTGAGTTAGGGGCTGTGGTTTTTGCATTGAAGATTTGGAGACACTACCTGTATGGTACTAAATGTGTTATCTATACGGACCACAAGAGCCTACAACACATTCTCAATCAGAAAGAACTCAACATGAGACAACGACGTTGGGTTGAGCTTCTAACTGATTACGAATGTGAGATTCGTTACCATCCGGGTAAAGCCAATGTGGTGGCGGATGCTCTTAGTTGCAAGGAACCAGTCAAACCGATTCGTGTAAGAGCCATGGAGATCAACACACAGCCAAACTTGAAAGACTTGATTCGTATTGCACAACAACAGGTAGTAACAGATAATCAACTCAAAACAGACTTGGATTGTGGCATCGAGAAGAAACTAGAACCCCGATCTGATGGGGTGTTATATCTCAACGGCCGCATTTGGATTCCAAAGTCTGAAGAATTGCGCACACTCATCTGTGATGAGGCTCATAAGTCGCGATACTCAGTTCATCCTGGAGCCGACAAGATGTATCAGGACTTGAGGACATCTTACTGGTGGCCGGGAATGAAGAAAGACATAGCACTGTATGTGGGAAAATGTCTTACATGTTCAAAGGTCAAAGCAGAACATCAAAAGCCTTCGGGACTTCTGCAGCAACCTGAAATTCCTCAATGGAAATGGGAGCAAATTTCCATGGATTTCATAACAAAGTTGCCGAGAACTCCGCGAGGTTACGATTCGATTTGGGTGATCGTTGATCGACTCACCAAATCTGCTCATTTTCTCCCTATCTGAGAGGATTACAAGATGGAGAAGTTATCCACATTGTACATCAACGAAATCATTGCACGTCATGGTACACCAACATCAATCATTTCTGATCGTGATAGTCGTTTCACTTCTCGCTTTTGGCAATCATTGCAAAAGGCTTTGGGAACGCGTGTTAATCTTAGCACGGCGTACCATCCTCAAACCGACGGCCAAAGCGAAAGGACTATCCAAACACTTGAAGACATGCTTCGTTCTTGTGTCATTGACTTCGGTAGAAGTTGGGACACTCATCTCCCACTCATTGAGTTTTCATATAACAATAGCTATCATACGAGCATTCAATGTGCACCATTCGAAGCTCTATATGGTAGAAAGTGCCGATCACCGGTCTGCTGGACCGAGATTGGTGACTCACAGGTCGTAGGACCAGAACTCATTCAGGAAACATCAAAATCACAATCATTCAGTCACGGCTTAAGGCCGCACGAGATCGGCAGAAGAGTTATGCTGATCGACGTCGGAAACCGCTTGAGTTTCAAGTCGGTGACCGAGCCTTACTCAAAGTTTCTCCCTGGAAAGGCGTTGTCCGATTCGGGAAGAAAGGGAAACTTGCACCAAGGTACATTGGACCTTTTGAGATCCTGGAACGGATTGGTCCCGTAGCCTACAAACTCAAACTTCCAGTGGAGCTAAGCAATGTTCATGATACTTTTCATGTATCAAATCTTAAGAAATGCTTAGCGGATCATGATGTTCAGATTCCACTGGAAGACATACAGATTCAGAACAACATGCAATTCATAGAACGTCCAGTTGAGATCATGGATCATGGGGTCAAGAAACTTAAACGCAGCCGTATCCCGATCGTAAAGGTACGATGGGAGGGCAAACGCGGTGCTGAGTTCACCTGGGAACGTGAAGACCAGATGAAGCTTAAGTACCCTCATCTTTTTACAGTATCTTCGGCTAGTTAATTTCGGGACGAAATTCCCTTAACTAGGGGAGACTGTAACATTTGTACATTTAGTCATGTAGTAGTGAACAGTGTTAGAACAGTGTGTGTACATGTTCAGTCAGTCAATGTGAATCATGTGTCATTATGTGCTTGTGTGTTAGAATCTTTATCATTTATCAAGTATGTATTATTTATTTACAGTCGAGTTCACTAGGCAAGAACAGTATTGTGTTATATCGAAACAGTGGTGGGCAGCGAGAGTGAGCCCTATATATATACTGTGTTCGGTGTAACAGGATAGTGTTGGTGCGTAGTGTTAAGACGAATATTATGACAATTAATTCAACAAGAATCGTAATACGTAAGCGAGACTGAGTATAGTTATGGGTGACGATCCATAATGATACGAATGTTGAACTTATAATTATGATTAAACGACTTTAAATATTTTAATACAATCAAAAAACGTACGCGATTGCGGGTATACACGTAATTGTGAATGTTTAACGATCTGTCAACACACGAAGAGTAAAAATAATTATATTAATTATTTTATATTTTTACAATTTTGAAACTCATCATTTGAATGAGTTTAACAACTCTTTTATTTTAAAACCGCGTAAAATACGCGTTACGTGTCGGAAATACGAACCGAGCGACCGAAACGGACCCGAATATCACTCGGGCTATAAAAGCCTTGAATGAGATCATTTATCTCATTTATTCCACCTACACCACTTTCTCTCACTAGAATTTTCGGCCAAGCCTTTCTCTCTCTAGAAAACCCACTTTAAACGATCGTATCTCACTCGTTACTCAACGGATTTGGGTGTTCTCGGTGTCCACGCGAAGCCCTCGACATCCTCTACACGGAAGTACAAGATTTTCGCAGATCCATCCAGCAAATCGAGAGGTAATGAAGCTTGAAAGATCACGAGATTAGGGTTTTCGTTTGTGAGTTCGTGAAATACACACATAACCGGTTTATTTGCATTATCCTTCGAGTTTCGCACATGTAGCAACCTTCATCGAGAGTAGAATGACTTAGATCGTGGCCTGGAGTTGGTGGTTCGATGATGGTGATGATGTTCATACAGGTTCGCTGGAAGGTTTCCTGGCCGAACCTTCACTTGGGCATGACCGAACCTCAAGGGACTTCACGAACCCTGCAATGGTTCGTGTGAGCATTGGCCGAGCCATAGAGAGTCCACGAGCCATCAACGAACCATAACCATCATCACGAACCTTCAGCTAACTCAGACGAACCCTACGTGGTTCGTTGCTCAACTGCCGAACCATGTCTCAACCGAACCATCGTGCATGAGCAAACCCAAGCGAACCCTAAGGAGCCACGAGCCTTCACGAACCAGATAGTGATCAACGAACCCTCCTTGCTGCGAACCTTCATGACCAGCCGAACTACTCCTATTTCACCGAACCTCTGCATAGGGACGACCCTTCTCATGCAGGCGAACCAGTGTGTTTGCGAACCTACGTGTGCATGGGGCGAACCCTAGCTGGTCCTCAAGCCTTGTATAAATCCACGAACCTACCTGATGACATGTTAGTCGAACCTTGCCTGAACATTAGAGGGCCGAACCATATCATGATGTTGGCCGAACCCTAGGCCGGGGAAACCAAAAAGGTTCGCCGCCAAGGGGGGATAACCGAGCCAACAACATGCAAATTTCTTGTATACCTTGGCCCAACCAATTATATTAGCTCGGCCCACATTAGAATGAGCCCAATTCAATGATATCCGGCCCAATATCACTTTGGAAACTTATATGGCCTACCTATACCTTGGTTGACCAACTCAAATCCTTTAGGCCCGATTCAATTCCAATCGGCCCACTAAGATTCTAATCGGGTTGATATTGTCTTTGGCACGTTACAAGGATCATTTACATATCATTGGGCCAACACCATACCCATTTGGCCGAACACCACACTTAATTGGCCCATCGTTAGCCTAAGTGGGCCATAGACTTGGTTGAGGACCATCATGGTTACTTAGGCCCACGGGCCAATGTTGGACCATAAATTCGATAATTGTGAATTGATCAATTATGGTTTAAGTTGCAACATAACCTAATCATGGTGTCAATTCACAATCACAAGACTTAACGCAATTGAGCATCTTTTCATAAGTCATGTTAATCAATGGTTATCAAATCCTTGAACAAGTATCATTTTATGCATAAGATTTATGCACAAAGGAACATTTCATATTCGTTTCTTGGACCCATGATCAATCAAGTGATTCAAATCATAACTTTCAAGTTTTCCCAACAATCATAATCATGAGAACACAAGTCAATCAATGAATCAAAGTCTATACAATTATAAATCCTATATCTTAAGTATGATTACAATGTTATAGGAATCAATTAGAAGTCCTGTTTGCTACTTGCTATCTGTTTTAGTTCAGAGTCTACTGCAGACAGGTGAGAACTTTAGCCCCTCTTTTACTGTTTTATAACTGTTTTGGGGTGGAACACGTGATCAAAACAATCGTTTACAATCATATTTCATTACACAAGGTGTGTGCATGCTTATAAACATTATGGATTCATTGTACGAATCCTAGGAATTCATCAACTGTTTTAAAGGACTTATCAATTACTAAACTCTTTTCACTAAAAAGGTTTTATAAGGGATCTTTGAACTGTTTTGTAACAGATTTACTCAAATGTATTTATGAAGGATAAACACTTTTAAATAAATGATTTTATAAACTCTTTTGTTATAAACCTTGTTGTTACACAAGGTCACTATTTCATGGTATTCAAATCAAGTGGTTCACAACATGGTATTCAAATCAAGTGGTTCACAACATGGTATTCAAATCAAGTGGTTCACAACATGGTATTCAAATCAAGTGGTTCACAACATGGTATTCAAATCAAGTGGTTCAAAACATGGTATTCAAAATCAAGTGGTTCACATCATGGTATTCAAATCAAGTGGTTCATTTCATGGTAATCAAAACAAAGGATTTAATTCGTGGAATTAAATCCAGGTTTTCAATTCATGTTATCAAATAAGGCATTAACACATCCGGTTAAAGTAAGATTCAGAAACATGGTGTCTATTGTTGTAAACAAACTTGTAAAAGCATCAAGTATCATTTTCATTAGCGTTAGTACTGGGTGATCACAACAAGGGAAAACGGACACACACATTGGGGCAAGCCGATTGCTGCAGTTAGTTTTTAAATCTGTTTTATAAACTAACTGCAGATTTCGGTTACATATAGTTTTATCAAAACTGTTGACACATTATCTAACTCCAAACGTGGTTTGGGACTTGATATTACATGTTGACTCTCGTGCAAACAGTGATTGGACTGTTTACACTCATTTTCTTACTTGATGTTAGTTTGGGTTGCAGCTCATCCGTGTGAATCTTATGTTGCTTTAACTTACCTATGTCTTATATCATATACTCATGTTTACAAATGATTAAACCTATTGTTCTCACCAACTACGTCTGTAGTTGACAGTTACTTTTCACGTGTTTCAGGTAATCAGGTTTAAGACATTCTCAGAGACAACTAAGGAGACCATACTAAGATAGAACAAGATGAAGAAACATGCTAGGATGGATTAGAAACACACTAAATCCTGATTGTTTAATTGTCTTGTTTGAAGTCTTATTTTGTAACTCTATTTTGGGGTCTGTAGTTGTCTTTCTTTTGGTAGATAGTTGTATGTAACTAAACAATCGTCTAAACATTATGCAACATAGTAATCTGTTGTGGTTGTTCTTATTCAATACTTGTGCATGATTCAACTGTTCATACGTCACCGCGCCGTGGATTCCGCACGCGGCGCAGGGGTGTGACACCATATGAGATTTTCTTCAATTAGAAGCTGATGGTCGGTCACTTCAAATCCTTTGGATGTCCTTGCACTCTCCTCCACACTAAGCCAAATAACAAGTTCGATGACAAGGCCGATGAGCGTTACTTTGTCGACTATTCTTCTGAGAAAGCTGCCTACCGAGTCTACAACAAGAAGACAAGGCAGATTGTGGAGTCTTACTACATCAAATAGCAGGAGTTGAATTACACTGATGCCGGTTCAGGTCCAAACTGGTTGTTCCAATATGATTCAACTTTTGAGCCTTTTCATACTACCTCTGAGAGTGTAGGACCCACTGAACTTGAAGACAGTTTCTATAAGAGTGACGACATGGATTACCAGGTTGACTATGTTCCATGTGATCCCAATCTTCTTAGTGTTGACCCACCAGGTATGTACCAGCGAGCACAACCAATCAGTGAAGTCATTCCATCAGATCCGGAGACTTCTCATTCAGATCAACCGACTCAATAGACAGATCAACCTGCCTCTTCCCCTCACCAGAAATTTGATAATCCATTGTTCTTAGACCACATTTCTAAGGAACATTGTGTGGATAATGAAGCTGAAGCAAGTGGAACAGCTTCCGATGACAACATTGCTTCCTCCAACGAAAAACAACTCACCCACATTAGTAATCTGCTTGACAATTTGGCGGTGGAGGGAGTACCCATTTCTAGCATCAACAAGAATCATTACATGGAGAATATTATTGGACCGCTTTCATAAGGAATTCTCACCCGGAGCAGATCTATTCCGGCTCAGACCACCTTATCTGAAGGAACTATCACACGCAGTCAATCTGGTCCAATTAAATCTTGTTTGTATTCTTGTTTTTTTCGCAGGTAGAACCCACGATCATCAAGATGGATCTTAAGGAATCAAGCTAGGTTGAAACGATGCAAGAAGAGTTGATGCATTTTCAGAAGCTCCAGGTGTGAAATTTGGTTCCATTGCCCAAGGGGAAACTGCCAATTGGAACCAGATGGGTCTTTAGAAACAAAAGGGATGACTCTGGTGTTATCATCAGAAATTTGGCAAGTTAAACCGGACAAATGCAATAACTATTTGACTTTTTGTAGAAACCTTTAAGTCAAAGTAAGATTGTGTTTTGATAAACTTGAAATCATTTTGAGAAAACTCGAGTATTTTCTATGTTTTGTGGAAACAAAGAGCAGAAAATACTTACTAAAGCATCCTCTGTTTTGCGTAAGCAAAGACTTGGATGTGTGATGTTAAGACCAATGTGTCTGCATATCAGTAAAATAAAAGATGCCAATGTACACAAAGAAGAAAGAACCCCTTCTTGTTCTTGATTCTAATATGATGGATCTGCTCTTTCTTTTCTCACCTTAAAACTCTGTCAATACGTTTTAAGTTCGTTGAAACAAAATCAAGTTTTGAAACAAAAGATTTCGCAAAATTGATAGGTTGCATGTAGATTTGGATTACAGGTCTGATGGCTCATAAACTTCCCAAAAGGATTTTCACAAAAGCCCATAAAAAATTTTTGATCATAAATCTTATCTTTGAAATATGGATAAACGAGCGGAAATTTTTGGTGGCGTATAATTATTTTTAAGGTTGGGTTTATGTAAGAAATCATTTTAAGGTGGTCAAATTTCTGATAAAGATTTGATCCCACAAAATTGACCTGACTCAACCTTGAACTCGTACAAATTTCTTGATTTAATTTAATTTAATTTACTTATGATTTTTTTAATAAAAATTATTCACGAAAATATATATTCGAAAGATAGTTCACGAAGGAGAGTACACGAACATCTTGTAGATCCACTTGACACAAACTTAGGTATAGATTTTCATAAAATTTTGACCATTAAATAAAAGTTATCGAAGAAAAACGTCTTTGTTCCGTTAACAGAAAGTCTCTTGGTCAAAACCCTTAGAAAAAATTCGAATTGGAAACTCATTTTTGTTCATGTTAGTCGCCTTCCAATTTCGAGAATTTCAAGACCAAAATGGAATTCAATAGAGTAAAATTGAAAGAGTTATGAAGGAAAGATAGTTCACGAAATCTCTGGAATCGTGAACTTCAAACTTTCGTGAACTTCTCTTCGTGAACACCTGTTCGTGAACATAATTTCGTGAACCAAGTTTCGTGGACCAAGTTTCGCGAACCAGTTGAACTTCGTGAACTCCACTATTTCGAGAACCCTATTTCCTTTGTGAACTCTTTCAGTTTTCGTGAACTCCATGTTTTTCGATAACTTAACTGATTTCGAGAACTTGACTTTTCTTTTGACTTTGACTTATAAGTTGACTTTGACCTATAGGTTGATTTTGACCTCTTGACTTTGAGTTTTAATTTTAAATTGTTCTTGGTTAACTTAGTTTATTTCCTTTTCTTATGGCTGAGCTACGTTTCATTGCCAACCATAACATGACTGCTTATCTTGGTGTTCCTCCAGATAAGCATATGATGTTTAAGAGCATGGTGGATGGACTCATTCTTTCACCTGTTAACTTCGCCATCATGGAGTGTCCACTGATTATTTGCAGCTTCATCCATGATTTTGGAACTCCGTCACCGAAAGCACCAACACCAACGGACATTTATGCCTTTTTGGGAAAGTACAAGGGAAGCCAGTGGTTATAACTGAGCAGATCATCAGAGAATGCCTACAGTTCGGAGACAAGGATTTTGATCCAGTGGAGCTAGATCAGGACCTTAATCAGAGTACCATTCTCAGGATGAGATATGAGGGTCTCAACCCTTCGACCGAGAAGAAGCTTCTGCATCCGTACTGGAGATACCTCGCACATGTGGTGACTAAGTGTCTTTCTGGACGAAAAGGAGGATAGGATGTACTTAACCAAACGCTGAGCTCATGCATGGTGGCCATAGCTTTGGGATTAGACTTCAAATTCTCACGGATGATCTTCCGCGATATGTATGACAACATCAAAGGGAAGCGGAAGGAAAGGTTTTTGGCGTTCCCGAGGTTTATTCAGATCATTATCAACCGAAGGCACCATAACCTTATTCCAACCATTGGGACACATTCCCTGAGGAGAATGAAGGAAGACATCTTCTCCTACATGGTCATGAACAAGAAAGGGAAAAATATCTTTACCGGTGTTAGACCATTGGAGAAATTAGGCAGATCGTTTGCTGGATTGGAAGAAGATATTGAAGATCAAGGCACTCATGTGACCTTTATTGCGAAAGAACATGATAAGCCCCTTCTGGTACATCTATAGAAGCTACAGAAGCAGTATAGGCTACATCTTTCGAATCATCAGATGGAGTGGTTAAGCTCGTGAAAGAGCCAGGTCATTTGACTTCTCCCCGTGCACAAGCAGATGTAGATGAGCGGGATGCATACTATATCCCGTCTCCTGAGTCTACTCCTAAAATGAAAAGACTTAAGATGGTGTCCAGGAGAACCAAGGATCCCCTACTCAAGAAACAAAAATCCCCGGGCACAACCTCACAAAGACCACCACCTCCACCACAAACAACTCCCACACCTGCCACCCAACCGTTCCTGCCACCACATCCACCAAAACCACCATTGCCACCCAAACCATTCCTACCACCACAACCACCCAAACGACCAAACTACCATCACCCCAACCATCATCACCCCAACCATCAAAACCACCGTCACCTCCACCCTTACAAACCTCACCACCTCAATCTCCCATGTCACTTCACTTCTCTCAACCTCCACCTCCACCACCACCAAAACCCAAGTCAGACAAAGGCAAGGCACCACTACAAACACCATCACCATACGTGCCCGAGAGTCTGCCAATTGACTTAGAGTGTCTTCAGGAGAGGGTGTTCACATTGGAGCAAGATTCAGTTACTAAAGGCCTTATCATTGATAATCTATGAGAAGGCATGGTGAACATCTGTGAACGCCTCAACAAACAAAAGAAAGACATTAGCCTCCTGAAGAAAGAGAATGCAGAGCTGAAGAAAGAGATCGAAGCACTTAAAGGATCCAAGCCTGCTGTTCAGGAAGAAAAGACCGATGATGATAAAGAGAAGGAAGAAGAGGAAGACAAGAAAGATGATGACAAAAAAGATGCTAAGGTAAAAAGGATGATGATGACAAGAAGAAAGAGGATGATGATGATGATGAATATGATAAAGGGGATGATCAGGGCAAAGAGGGCCCGAGCTAGAAAGACGATGAGCCTACTGATGATCAAGGCGGGGATGTTTCCGGGAATCCCTATTCTTCAAGCAAACCCTCCGACAATCTTGATGACTATCTATTTGGGGATCTTCCCGAAGATTTCTACCTTGAGGGTCTCGGTGAAGAGATGAAGAATGTTGGACTTGGAGACATGTTCACAGATGTGTTGATGGATTCTGTATTTGATGCAGTCAGTGAACAGGAGCGTGGAGAGTTATTTTCATCTTCCTCAGGAGCAACTTTGGAAGAAGAACAAGAAAACATCATACTCGGTAATGTCTCCACAAACACATATGTAAAATACTTGTATGCTCACAAATACGTCGATGCACAAGGACAGGAGGTCGCCTCTCTCGAGACTGTTATTGAGAGTTGGTTTGACAAAAAGACTGATTGGACTCCTGCTCCAACAGAGGTGCAAAAGAGTTGAATCTCTACAGACAAGGATGAAGATGTGGAGAACACTGATGTGACATACATTGCCAGCTCCAAAGACCTTTTTGCAGTCTGCAACGACAGATCCACAGTCGTTAGCTGGATGTATGATCATGACAAGAAGCTATATTTGGTCAATATGTTTATTGGGAAATTGGAGTATTTTAAAAGACCTCAGGACTTCTGCTCGATGCCAAAGATTGATCTGAGGAGTATAAACAATTCTATTTTCATCAACCTCTCCAACAATAGTCAGGCTGAGCTATTTGCCAAGTTATTAAAGGATCAATGCGATAAAGACTTCCCAGTGATGAAGACTGCAAAGGGAAGAAGATTTGTGTCTTAGATCATTCTGTATCCAGTGAAGAAAGAACCTTGGATTTATGTCAAGTATCCTCCTCTGAAGACAGAGAAAGCAGTCCCAGTTCATTCAAAGGTGCCTGATAACTCGCTCCAGAACTTCGTCTTCTGGTATTTCAACGAGATCACTTTTGTAGCATTTATCGTACGAGACAAGTCAGACGACAACATTCATATGGACCCGTTGGACTTTCTTATGTTCGGGAAGGATGACAAGACTATGCTTCACAAAAATCCCATACGCACCTATGGAGGTTATGATCAAGAGGCGAAGCCATTTACACGAGTTGTTGCGTTGGCGATGGCTCATAAGCTTTATGTTGGTGCAAGTCCTCATCAAGTGATGCTTGCTATCGATTGATTTCATCAGTCTAGGGGCAGTTTGTAGAGCCCAATCCGAAGACGAAGACTAAAAAAATCAAGTCGAGACATGATGAAGACCAAGTTTTATAATTTTCGTGTACTATGTATTTCGAGTACTTGTAAATTTAGTCTACTTTTGCATTTCATGTACATAGGTTCGAGTACTCCTAGGGTAGTATATATAGACGCATTGTATACTACTAGGGTTGCGAATCCCGAGGCAGACACTTCTAGACGCATTGAAGTCGTTTGTACAAAGTTCACGTTTTTGCAACAGAAATTCACTTTTATATTACATTTCTATCTTCTGATATGAATTCCGCACATATTTGAAGCATTTCTTGTTGATTGAGCTGATAAAGTTCGGATCTTGAGAGTTCAAGGGACCTACACCTTAGCCTTAACCACTGTAAATAACCATAGATTGAAAACCCTGAACCATAACCAAGGATCATGAACCCTTAGCCCCCAGCCATAGAAAGATAATCCCTGAACCCTCAACCACTATAACCTCCAAAACCCACCCACACATAACACGTGCTTTAACACACCCTCATAGTTAGGTCCCAGATTTTTCAAAAACAAACAAGTGCATAAATACACTTTGATAACCAATTTACATCAAGTTACAAATGGTATACCATACTTAAAAATTCAAACAACCTAAGTACATTATCAGAATCATAAAACATTGGTTCTAAACCAACAAAATAAAAACCCTAAAGTGTGTTCGATCCGATTCCTTGCAAGTTATCCGATCATGTATGCCATCACCCCTTACATTAACCTATGAAACACCACATGTAAATCACCATTAGTTCATTAGAACTAAATAAGAACACCTTTATATACATTGGGGTTCATAACATAAGGTTTTTAGCTCCAAAACGCAATTAAATCGACCAAAACGGGCATTTGTGGACACCCCCGGCTATAACCTACGGCCTGGGCATAGGCTACCACTAGGACATAAATCCGTAGGTGTAGGTTACTGCGACTAGTGTGCTGAAAACTTCATTTTCGTGTTTTGGACCCCCCGTGATCACTCATATCGTTTTAATCCTTCCGTTACACCCAAATACATCCCATAACACCCTAGAGACATAACAACCAAGTTCAAATCATAACTTGGTGATATCATTAAGCTTAACACCGAAAGATTTGTTTAATGGGTTATTTTCACCTAACCCGTTAAGACCTCCTTTTTCACCCAAACCTATTGGAACTTCCTTTCTAGCCAAGGATTTTCATTTCTACAACCATAACAATATATTTAACAATGAAAAACATATTCATAGCACTTTAAAACACCAATAAAATGTTATAACATAAAAATAGTAAAAGTCAAATTATTCACCATTTCCTTGAGACTTTCTTTTTCACTAAGGATTCTCAAGGTAGGTAATCACACCACTTGTGCTTTACTTAAACTCCATAAATTCACCATGGGGACTTCATACCACTTGTGAATCAACCCAATTCCAAATTCACACCTCTTATAAAATGATATCTTATTTCTATGTGTTTGGGTTTAGAGTGATAGACATGATTTTTTATGATGTTTTTGGTAGCTTCATTGTCTATCAAAAGAGGGGTTTTCATTTAAATTACTCCAAAGTCTAATAATTGATATTGAAGCCATAGAACTTGTGTAGTACAATGAGCTGCATCAATATACTTAGCTTTAGCAGTTGAGATTGAGATAGAAGTTTGCTTCTTGCTCTGCCAAGACACCAAGCAATTTTCAAAGAAATGGCATCCTCCTGAAGTTGAATTTCTTGTAAGAGGAACCTTTTAGGTATCTTAATATCCTCTTCACAAACGATAAATGAGATTGTTTTGGAGAACATTGGTATCTTGCACAATCACATGTTGCATGCATGGTATCTGGTCTTGATTCAGTTAAGTACATCAGTGATCCAATCATGAATCTGTAGAGAATTTGATCGACATGTTCACCATTTTCATCTGTTGTTATTACAGGGGCTGTTGCCATAGGGACAGAGATTATTTTGCAATCAGTCATTTCAAATTTATTCAAAAGTTCTTTTATGTACTTGGACTGATGAATGAAAATGCCATTCGGTGTTTGTTGAATTTGAAGACGTAAAATTGTCTTTAGTTCACTTAAGGCACTCATTTCAAATTATGAAGACATAGGATTTGAAAATTATTCACATAAGGAAGAATTGGTTGATCAAAATATAATGTCATCAACATAAATTTGGACCAGTAGAAGGTCTTTTCCAGTCCTTTTCATACCAAACTGTCACAGCCCGAGCTGGCGGGCTAGATCGACATTTCTGTCTGGCGGAATAGTCTCGAGGCGCGATATCGTGTGATAATTGAAATGATCAAATTGTTTACATGGAACATTATATATATAATGAGAAATTCTAAATTGAAATAGAATTACAATGTTAAATTACATTAGTCATGTTTCATAATTTAACAATGTAAATCTACCCAAAAAGAATCATAAACTAACTATCTTGTATTTGCACAAGATATACAAAAGTGATTCAAAAGATATAATCAAATGATATGCATAAAAAAGATGCTAGGTCCAATACCAAGGCACACTAGCTATATCCCTGAATCCTGTTGACTAAACTTGTTCGTCACCTGAGAAAGCATGCAAGTAAAACAAGTCAACACGAGATTGGTGATTTCATAAGTTTTGTAGTTTAGAAATGTTTGAAATTGTTTCTCTCAAGTATTACTCCCCATCAATGTCCTCCCTTTACTTACCAATACATATGGAGTTTCATTCAGTCAAGAAATGCTTATATATAGGGCATACGCACCAACAAGTGGAGCCGCCAGCCCACCACACACTTGACTGAATACGACCATACCTTTATGTAACTAAGGTTAACAAATTTCATCCACACTATTTGTTTTCCCCCATATGATATGATCTCATACACAGTGTTATATAGAAATAATGTTTTAATAAGGTATATGCTACCAGAACATAAGTAATGGTAGTCCCTTAATGTTTTAAAGATGTAAGATTTTACTAAATCTTACTCACTCAATGTATTCACAATTGTAGAGTTTACTGTTATTCCATTCTAATTTAAAAGTGACGCTCAACTCATTTTAAGTATACCCAATCTTTATGAAATAATTATAAATGGGACCGCATTATGGTCAACACCATGTTAAACCACAATGCCTCCAATTTACACATATTCATTTGAAATCCCATGTTTGTACTTGTCTTCACAATGATCTGTCACTAAAAAATGACATCAGTGACTTACAGTCGACTCAGCCTTGCATGTCTACAGATCAAATGTGGTAGAATTATTAGTAGTTTTTGTCTTATTAATATCACCCATGTGGCCGTTTACCAAACTTGACTGTTGCCGCTCTGATACCGGTCATACGTTACCAGCCAAATGTCATCTATGTTACACATAAAGTCCCGAACTCACTTGCCGGAAGTTTGTCAAACTTATGTTACCACTAAGTTACCGTCGGCCTGGCCTCTGCCACTTAATGGTAAACGAGCTATGTAAGGGACTTAATGCGATTGAATTCTCAATTGGCACATGATCACAGTGATACAATACAAGCAGTCTTACTAGTAATCAAATGTAGTTTTATGTTATCATCCCATAGATGTATGTATATTGTTATAACATCAGTGAAGGAACAGTAGTTCGGAATAGTATAAAGTAATGTAGATACTGATACGGAAAGTGTTCGTATAATATTCTGTGTTAATATTATATGAAACAACTGATGTTAACAGTGCAGAAACTCAAAACTAACAAACAACATACACAGACACAATATGGATATGTTAAACATGATAAATAGTGATCGGATAACTTATGTGTTTGTTAGATAGGATCTTATTATGTATAAACGTACGTGAGGAAATCCAAACTGAAACCATAACGGACATCGTTAAATGAATACTAAATATTATGTATATTCGTGTGAGTGACGATTCGCATGAATATGTTTGTAAGTTTAACGTTCTGAATGATATCTTATAATTAGAAAACCATATTGGAAAGTAACGTTGTCGTCCTGTTCGAACGGGTGACGATTCATACGAATACGCGCGAAAACGATACGATCCGGTGAAACAATAAAAATAAACGTTTTCGAAATTTTAAAAATAAATAAAATATAATTAGTTAATTTATTAGAAATTTCAACTCTAAAAAGTTTAAAATTTTTATTGTTATAAAATTTCGTAATGTAACGAAAAACGACGAAAACGACGCGTGAAACCGAAACCGAGCGAGACCGAACACACTCGAACATACCCGAACTATAAAAGCAACAAACACCCTCTTTCTTCCTCATTTTTCAGCCAAGCTCTCTCTCTCCTCTCCAAAATCCGGCACCACTCTCTCTACATCTTCTCTACTTCAAACCACCATATCTCCTTCATTTCTCCACCAAATTTGATGATCTAGTAGTCAAAACGACCGTGGGAACGAGGAGAACACAGAAGTACAACGATCGGAGTTGAAACGGACTAATTTGATTGCCTTTCTAGAGAGAAGTTGCAGCTGAAGTGGGTTTTCCACTATTCCGGCTAGGTGAGCTTCAAAACCGTTTTAATCAGTTGAAGATGGTTAGGTTGTGCACAAAAAAGAATTAGTAACTCCTTGAAGATGTAGGATTAAGGTTTTAAGTGGACGGAAATGGCTAATAAGGTTCAGGGGAATAATATCGATGCAAGAACTTCATGGAGCAGCATAGTGTCGATGTTGGAATGTTCAGCAAACCGAACCATCGAGATTTCTAATCTGGATAGGACTGGTTCAAACCCATCAATATCGACAATATCCAAAATATGAAACACTAAAGACCTGTTGGTTTGGTGATCTTGATCTACAACCAAATTAGGACCGAATATACGAAGCTCTACGAACTACTAACTACGTGCGGAATCCATAGCAAGTATGTAAAATAACAAAGAACACATGCAATTCCATAAACACTCTTGTATATATCAACAAATGATTACAAGAACAAAAGATTCTCACACAGAGAATTTCCTCACAACTCTGATCAAAAGTTCTACTGAAAATACAAATAAAACATCTATTTATACTAACAGTACCAGCGAACCTTCAATCAATAAGGTTTGCTAGCCGAACCCTAAGGTTTGGTGAACGAACCCTTAGGGTTCGTTAGACAAACCTTACTCACGAACCATAGGTTCGCCGAACCCTACACCTTCTATAGTTCGGCTGATTGTTAAGGTTCGTGGGCCAAACCAACCTTAACAAAGAGCAGCGAACCCTTTACAAATATAAATAAAACTATCTTTTGAATAGCAAACAATTACAAAATATGTACTAACAAACTCCCCCTAAATGTTTGCTATCAAAATCTTTTAATCTTTATCTTCTGCTTTGTCTTGAACTTCACTTGATTCTTCAACAATTTCAGTCACCACATTATCCACCGCTCTAATTACAACAGAACGTGGAATCTTTGCTAATCTTTCAGCTTCAATCTTTGCATCTCGTTCATCTCTTTCCTTCTGCACTTGAATCAATTCAGTGTAAAGATAATTCACATCATTCCAATTGCAACCAGAATGTATTTTCAAAGTGAAACACATTTGTGCAATGGTTTGATATTGAATAGCCATATCTTTATAACTGACTCCATACTCATGCCATCCTTCTTCAGCATAAATCTGAGCTGAATCCAACAAAGCAATATCATCTCTTGAACAATTGACAATCCATATAGGATCAAACAATCTTATAACTCTCCAATCATTGTCTTGCTTCAGAACAATTACACACTCAGAAGTCTGTTCATCATAAAACCAGAACTTGAAATAAGGATTCCAATTCTGTTCAACCTTTCTGAGTCTTGGTCTTTTGTAAACAACTGGCTTCAAATAATTCTTGAATCTTTCTCTATATTGAGGAGATAACAAACTCCATCCATGCCTTGCCTCTTTCTTTAACAAGTTTTCAAAAATATCATTATGTCGAGTCTGAATAGGCTTGATCATCCTTAACTGTGAAAGTCTTCTACACTCATAAACTGGTAATGTCATTAAATCAATTGCTTTTCCAAAGTATTGACATCCATCAGTCCTCTTCACCACATAGCATCCTTTGTCAGCTAAACTTCCAGAAATATAATGAAAATAACCATAACTAATGATCTTTCCATTCATCTTAGACTTAGAACCAATCTTGAACTTCTTAACTTGTTTAGACAAGTTTTCTGGATCCTTATCTTCAAAAACCTCTCTCATAATCTTGAAAGAATGTAAATGAGCAATTATGTACTTTCTTTCATCTTCAAAATCTTGCCAATAATCCCAATTAGTCTTTTCTCGAACTGGATTCAATGTAGAACTTGACATACTCCCAGCTATAAAAATTTTCTTCAAAGAATCCAAAGCTAACAATTCTTCATCAATAATATCTTTATCATAATCAGACATATCATCATCAACATCCTTCTCAAAATCAAATATCAAATCATCATCATCATCATTATCAAACACACTTTGATATTCCTGAATTGAGTAATCCCCAACAATTTCTCCTTCTTCAATTTCTTGATCAATTTGAACTTCAATGATCTTTCGCTGTAAATCAACATCAGAATGCATTTTAAATAAATCAAGAAAAGTAGGCAAAGAGTAATCAACAACAGTCTTGTCAGTTTCCATTTCAACCAAATCATCAGAATCACTTTCAGTACAATCCCTGACTCTATCATCCGAAACTGCACTAATAGGAGCTGCATCAGTAACATTCTTTGAATGATCATAAACAATCAAAGCTCCAGTCATAGCATTTAAACCACCAACATTTCCAGCAACTCCACCAGCACCACCATCTGCTTCATCATCTCCATGATAATCAAAATCATCTAAATGTTCATCCACATCTGTATCTCCATAATCAACTTTTTCTTCATCTTCATCTTCTTTCTTCTCTTCTTCATCATCAATGTTCACAACTTCTTTATCAATTCCAGAACTTGATGCTTCTGATTTCGTCACTTTCTTTTCTAAATCTTCAATCTTAGATCTCAATTCCGAATTTTCATGTTGCAATCCAACAATATCCTCAAATTGTAACTTTACCAAAAACTCTAACTCAGAAATTTTGTCTTTCATTGCTTTCTTTTCAGCAGCCTCCTCTTCTTTCCATTTAAACATTAATTCCATCTGAGTTTTTAATTCATCCAATCCAGAAGAACCAACATCTTGTTCCTTTTCCTTTTGCAAACTTTCAACTTCTTTAGTCAACAAAGATATTCTTCTTTTGAGATCAGAATCATCATAATCTGTAAAATGAATATCACCTAAATCATCAAGTCCAGAAAATAAGTCATCTCTAGGAATTGATTCCTGAGGCATAGAAGATCCTGGGAAAGAAGTAGTCACAGTAGTTGTCTCCACAAAAGAAGGCACAAAAGAAGCTACATTCACAAACTCTGGAGTTTGTGAAGTAGATATATGAATATCAGAAGATGAAACAACAGTAGCAACCACTGGTGAAACAGAAACAGCAGCAATCACTGGTGAAACAGAAGCAGAGACTGAAGTAACAACTGATGAAGACACACTGGTCTTAGTAGCCTTAGTCTTTTTCTTCTCATAAGGCCCTCTCTTGGCCATTCTTTTTAATTTCTTAGGCCTTGAACTCTCAGGCTCTTCAACAACAAAATTAGGATCATCTTTTTGTTCTTTTTCTTCAGCAGCCTTTTCAACGAATTTCCTTTTCATTCTCTTGACCATCTGATTTCCTTCTTGAACCAACTCATATTCTGATTCTGTATCAGAAGATTCACTTTCAACATCATCAACAACAACATCTTCAGTTTGCTTTTCAGAATCATCAATCTCTAAAGGCTCTTGTGAACTTTGAACTTGTGGAGTAGATTGAGAAGTTTGACCAGATGATTTCTTTGATTGTCTTGGAGGAGGTGGAGGTGGAATATCAGTATCATCTCTAATCACATCTTCAGTGTCAGAATCCGACTCTGCATGCCTCCATGCATCACCTTCAGGAGCAACATAGTTTGCCCTGGCACAGTGAGCAATCAAGTTTTTCTCTAAAACAGCATCTCCAGTCCTTTGATAAACTTTAACTTGACCCAAGCTAATGTCATTCATATGCTTTAGCTTCAACAAATCTCCAGCTTCCCTAGGCAATTGCCCCTCAGGCATCCTCTCATCAATCAGCATCTGTATGAATCTAGGATACATGTAGAATCTATCCTTAACCTTGGTGATGTTGTCACACATATATCTGAATATCATCCCAGAAAAATTGAACGGTTTGTTCAATATGAGAGCAACCATGGCAGATCGCATCAAATCCCTCATCTCATCAAATGTGCCTTTCCTCATGCTAAGGCAATGCAGCAACACATGTGCTAGAAACTTGTACTGCAGAGGAAGCTTACCCTTCTTCACTGAAATGGAGTTATAAACTCCAAAGTATCTAATACGTAGAAAACAACCTTTGATACAACTCTCAGGAATGAGAGTCATACCCTCTGGTTCACCTCCAAAATGTAACACTCTTCTAATATCAGCTTCAGTGATACGAATTGCTTGTCCAAGCACATTCGCATCAATAGTATATACATCATCTACAGTAATCACTCTTGCAGAACTCCAGAAACTCTGAATATGTGAACGATAAATCTGAACTGAACTTGATATGGCATGATATACCCTTGATCTTCTCAAAAACTCAATCATCGGTCTGAACTCTTTACCATTCTTGGTAGTGGGATCCAGATATGCACAAATGTTGTGTTTATCGCCAAACACTAAGTTCGCCATGTCTACAAATAAAAGAAACAAAATTAGAAACAAAAATTAAACAAAATATTAAAAATAAAACTAAAAAAAATTTCTAAGTAATAAAATGCAGCGAACCCTATATACTATGGCGAACCTTATAACTAAACGAACCCTATTTGTTCTGGCGAACTATTCCCTAAACGAACCCTTAATAATCTGACGAACTATGCTTTGAACGAACCTTAAATGAATTGGCGAACTATTCAATGAACGAACCCTAATGAAATTCAAAGGTTCGCCACGAACCTTCAAGAATTCAGCGAACCCTGATAGTTCGGCGAACCTAAGGTTCGTTCAGCAAACCTGTTAACACCAAAATTTTACCAAACACAAAAATCTCAAATTTCTTGAAAAAATTCACACACCTAGGTTCGAACCTAACCGATGAATGATTTTAATGAAAACAATTTCTTCAATTTCCAATTTTTATCAAGTTAAAATCAAATTTACAGTCACGATTTTCAAATTTCTAAAAACACTCAAATCTCTCAAATTACTCGGTCAAATTCCAAGATTTATACCTAAAAATGTTCACGATATGATTCTGATTCTAATGATGTAAACGAAAAACTCTGGGGGGTCCAAGATCAAAATTCGAAAAATACTTCTGGAGGGTTCGTCGTCTGCAATCAAAATGAAAGTGACGAACTATTTCCACGAACCCTGTATTTATATCTTACGAACCCTTTAAGCGAACTATATTCACGAACCCTCTCAACGAACTATTTCAGCGAACTATATCAACGAACCCTCTCAGCGAACTATTTCAGCGAACTATATCAACGAACCCTCTCAGCGAACCCTCTGTAAACTACTATCACGAACCTTGTCAACGAACCCAACCAAACGAACCTTTTCAAAACTTGATTTTTCTTTTTAATTCAAAACAAAATTCATGTTTAATTGTCCAAGGTCAAACAAATAATCAAAAATTATCAATTTAACATCAGATTCTAAAAAAATAAAATCTTTTTGTATTTTTAATTTTTTTAGAACAAAACAAACTACAAATTAACAAAACTAATTCAACTAAAATTAAAATCTTTTTGTTTGAGAAAGATTCAAAACATGAGATCATATTATTTTACAATTTTCAATACATCTGTTTATATTATTTAAAATATTAAATTTCAAATCACAAAACTAAGATGATTGTTAGTATACTTATCCTCTTAAATTTATTACCTAATCAAAAATCAGTTTAAAACACAATTTTGAAAACATTTTATAATACTCCATTAACTTGAACACATCCCCGATTTGTGAATAATTAAACCAACATAAATGTTCTTAAAATTTTAAAATATCAATTTTAACTAATTTGATCATGCAAAAATAAAGCAGAATTTCTTTTCTGAAAATAACAAAATAAAAACAATTTGAACTTGTTCAAATTCATAGAATCAAGGTTGATACTTTCGTATGCTCAAATGATCCTGAAAATGAACTAAACAATAATTTAAGTTTAAGATTTAACAATCAGATCGATATTCCCATATACACATAGATTGTCCAAATCTTAAACAAAACCAAGAAAACAAATTTGAATTGTTTAAAACTATAACATTCAGGTCGATACGTAAGTATACACAAAGAATGTTTCAGTTTTAAACTAAAATAAAAGAAAAAACAAAATTTTAATTTCTTTTGAAAATGAAACACATGATCAAACTAGTATTTTGACTTTTTATTTAAGAAACATTTTGTCAGAAAATTACCACTCTTTCAGGACAAAACTAAGTACTGCATTCTAAGCACCTGTTTCTTATAAATCATAATCAAAATTTTATTTAAACTTTTCTTAACTAAGTAATAAACCTACCAACACATCATTCTTAGTACTTGTAATTACTTTTATAATTTTAATAACACAAACAGACATATTTCCAAATGCAAATAATGTACTATCATTTCTCACTTTATTGAATCAAATTCTCAGATTTTTATTTTTTAATGTTTTTGTGTTTTCTATAATACTTCTCCCCCTAAAAACTAAAACATAAAAAATTAAAGAAAAATCTGATGTTAATTCAATAAAGTTGATTACGAAGGAATTTGATGTTTTATTACCTCTCCCATGACCCTGATCCCATTTAATTTGAGTA
This sequence comes from Mikania micrantha, assembly GCA_009363875.1. Lineage (NCBI taxonomy): Eukaryota > Viridiplantae > Streptophyta > Magnoliopsida > Asterales > Asteraceae > Mikania > Mikania micrantha. The sequence goes on along the minus strand of CM018694.1, from coordinate 7,728,709 downwards.
AATACTCAAAGCGTTGTTTATCAAAGGCCTTGGTTAAGAGGTCAGCCCGTTGCTCGTTTGTGTGTATTTTCACAACATCAATCAGTTTCTTTTCATAACAATCTCTTATGAAATGAAACCGAATGTCAATATGTTTTGAGCGTGAATGATACACTGGGTTTTTAGTAATCGCAATCGCAGCCTCGTTGTCGACATGAATCGGGGTAGTTAAGAAATTAATTCCATAGTCTCGCATCTGTTGTTGTATCCACAATACTTGGGAACAACAACTGGCAGCAGCTACATATTCAGCTTCACATGTCGATGTAGCAACTGAAGTCTGTTTCTTACACTGCCATGAGACTAACCTCTCCCCCAAAAATTGAGCACCACCAGTAGTTGATTTGGAGTCAGTCTTACATCCTCCATAATCTGAATCACTGTAAGCATGAAAGGAGTAGTTATCATCCTTAGGATACCACAGACCGGTGTCTGGAGTACCCTTCAGATAACGTAAAATCCTCTTGACTGCAATCAGATGAGAAACCTTAGGTTTTGATTGATATCGAGCACAGATACTTGTAGCGAATACAATATCTGGTCGAGATGCAGTCAAATACATTAAGCTCCCAATCATTCCACGATACAATGTAGCATCGATTAACTCCCCCTTAATATCCGGCTCAATCCCGTGATTGGGCTGGATGGGCGTGGAAATAGGTTTACAATCAAGCATGCTAAAACGCTTCAGCACATCTTGAATATATTTGGTCTGATGGATAAAAATACCATCATCAGACTGATCTATTTGTAAACCCAAAAAGAACTTAATGTCAGACATTGCACTCATCTCGAACTTCTCAATCATCACCTGTTTAAATTCTAAACACATCTGCTCATCGGTAGATCCAAAGATGATGTCATCCACATAGATCTGAACAAGGAGAATATCCTTGCCCTTTTCCCGATAAAACAGAGTTTTATCTATCTGACCCCTATTGAACCCGTGTTCAATAAGGTGAGTCGAGAGAGTCTCATACCAAGCTCGAGGAGCTTGATGAAGACCGTACAGTGCTTTGTCGAGGATATAGACCTGATCCCGGTGGATAGGATCCTCAAAGCCCGGTGGCTGACAAACATACACTGTCTCCTTTAAAGAACCATAGAGGAATGCAGACTTAACATCCAGTTGAAAAACTTTAAACTTCCTGTGAGCAGCAAAAGATAAGAACAATCTTATTGCTTCAAGCCTTGCCACTGGTGCAAAAACCTCATCATAGTCAATTCCCTCTATTTGTCTGAACCCTTGAACAACCAAACGTGCCTTATTTCGCACAATCACTCCTCTATCATCGCGCTTACACTTCAACACCCACCTGGTGCCAATCTTCTTTTCACCTTTTGGTAAATCTACCAAATGCCAAACTCCAAGTTTCTGAAACTGATTGAGCTCCTCTTGCATAGCCTCCACCCAGGCAGGCTCACGCAGAGCTTCAGTTACAGATTTAGGCTCAATCTGAGAAACGAATGCAGAATGCATCCATAACTCTTGAGTCCCATGATTGCGTTCCAGCTCAACATACAAGCTATCCTCCGATACAACTTGTCTTCTCGTTCTCACTCCATCAGACGGATTACCTATGATCTGCTCTACAGGGTGATTCACATGAACTCTTGTCACTGGCACTTGCGGAATTCCAACTCCATGATCAAGATTTGTGATATTCTGATCTTCTTCTTGATCTTGAGAAAGTGCATCTTCAAAAACTTCCTGATCATCCTCCGATGACCAATCAACATTCAACTTTTCAGAAGTGCCTTCCTCAGTTGGACCAACTTCTTCAGAAGATTGAGAAACTCCTTGACAGTCAGAATTTTGAAGATCATATAACAACTGCAAAGAAATCTCATCATCAGTACAATTAGGAGACAAATTGAACGACTCAAAAAGCTTATCATAATCGAAAAGCCAATTTGGACCTTTGCCCTCAGGTATAGGTGTATGTCGTTGAACATCCACGTTATACCAGAGTTCCACAACACCCGTGCGTTTGTTAAACACCCGTTTGTTTGGTAGGCTGTAGCCAAGAAAGAAACCTTCTTCAACCTTAGAGTTAAATTTAGCATCTTTCTTTAGCATAGTACATGGAGCCCCAAAAGGTTCCAAGTGTTCCAAATTAGGTTTACGATTTTGAAGAAGCTCATAACATGTTTTATTGTATCGTTTAACAATCAAAACTCGATTGAGAGTGAAACAGGCAGTCGCTACGGCTTCATTCCAAAATGTAATGGGCAGCTTTGAATCAGCAAGCATTGTCCTAGCAGACTCAATCAAAGTACGATTCTTCCTCTCAGCAACACCGTTCATTTGCGGTTCATACGGTGCGCTAAACTGCTGCTGAATCCCTTTAGAATCACAAAATGCTTCCATGTTCTGATTCTTGAATTCTGTCCCATTGTCTGATCGAACCCGCCTAACCCTCAATTTATACAAAGTCTCCAACCTGTTCACAAGCAAAACAAAATTTTCATAAGTTTCAGATTTAAATTTCAAGAACATCACCCATGAAAACCTAGAAAAATCATCGGTCACTACAAAACAATATGATTCACCTCCAATACTTTTCACATTAATCGGACCAAACAAATCCATATGAAGAAGTTCTAGAGGTTTATCAATAGAAAACACAGTTTTAGACTTATGTGACCTCCTTTTCTGTTTGCCTTTCTTACACGACACACACACATCAGGTAATTTGAAATGTTTAACCGGTACACCATCAACTAAGTGATTGTGTACAAGATGATTCATCTTTCTGATGTGGATATGACCCATTCTCCTATGCCAGGACCGAGTATCCTGCTCTGTCGCCTTCGACACCAAACAAGTTTCAACTTTGTTAACTGTCTCCGCCTTTGCCATATCTAAAACATACAAATCCTTGCATCTATCAGCAGTCATTAAAATCCAGTCTTCAGGAATTTGAATCCCTTGCTTGAGCACATAACATTTCTTCTCATCAAACAACACTTTATATCCTTTGTCACTTATCTGAGACACACTCAACAAATTATTAGTTAACTCTTTGCAGTAATTCACATTATCAAAAGACACTTTACCATTGGTTAAACTACCCTTCCCGGTAATTTGACCACCTTTATCACCTGCAAAGTTAACATAACAACCGTTCATCTCCTGAAAATCTTTTAACAAACTGATCTCTCCCGTCATGTGCCTGGAGCATCCACTATCAATAATCCATCGACTATTGATATGGCCCGTGAATGCTACCTGCACCATAAATTAAAAAAATTGATCAGTACCAAAAGGGATGACTCCCGCCTTTTCGGCGTTGAGTCTCCCCGAACAGCCTCCTGCCGTTCAATCTTGATGAATTACTTGAAGACCCTTCTTCCAAGTATTCATCATTTCTCTCATCAAATCTATCACCTGACCTGTATCTGGATTTCCAACAAGAATTTGAACTCAAATTTTGTTTTGAAAAATTTTTATGAGAAAAATGATCATAAAATTCATCATCAGAAAATGATGATCTGTTTAAAACCATTTTACCTTTTTGATTTTTATCAAAAACTTGTTTTTTATGAACATTTTCTTCTTTTACCCAGATACACTCAGGATCAAATTTCCTGAGAATTCTCATCTCATCTTCACTAGGCTTTACCCTCCTAGGAATTCTATCCGAATGAATCACCCGACTGTCAATAGAAGAAGTTTTCTTCTTGACCTTATGATTTGGACAATTAACAGAAATATGACCTTTTCCTCCACAAGTAAAACACTGTCGTGTTTCTCGTGGAGTAAAAGTATGAAATCTGTTACAATTATCCATATCACATTCAGCAATTAAATGTCCCAATTTCCCACATCTGTAGCATTTTCTTGATGAAACTTTCTTTGGTTTTTCATCAGACCCCTTAGATGAATCCAAAGACTTGGATGCTACAGATGAAGATAAGATCTTTTGATTCAAACCATTTGATTTTATCTGAACACTCTTTTGAGAAATCCTTGGTTCTCCATTGTTTCCAATCCCACTCTGTTTAACCTTTGAAATCTTTTTGACAAACTTTTTATCTCCTTTTTCAGAAATACCCTTTTGTTTGTTAAAAGAACTGCTGGACTCTCCTTTTTGTGTTGTTAAAGACTCAACAAACACAATTGGCTTAACATTAGAAGTAGTCTTGACTTTTAGGTGTGATTTTGAAACAGACTTGTTTTTAGTTCCAGAATTCCCAACATTCTTTATTTCAGATTTTGATTTCTGAACAACTTGATTCTTCTTATCCACAGACTTGTCCTTTTGATGACCAATCATTCTTAGAATATCATCTGAATATTCTAAATCAGTGATGTCTTCAATGATAGGAGCATCATTGTCAACAACATCACTCTCATGATCAGATCCACTCATCTTTAATGAAATAGGATCAACTTCTAAATCAGGCTCAAGTTGTGGTCTAGGTACAAAGCTAGAAGGAGGTGGAACAGCATGAAAACCAATTCCAGAGCTATCACGTGAATTTTGCAAAGCCGCAAAATAATCAATGACATATGCGGAATTCTGATAGTTTTCAAGCTTGGCTTTGTTTAAATCAGCTTCAGCTTTTGCTTCTGCCAATTCCACTTTTAACTTCTGAACTGAGTCTAAATGTACAGAGACTGCATAATTGTTTTGCAAAACCTTGATTTTCAAGTCTTCATTTTCTTTGCTAAGATCTATTATCTTCTTATCAAATGCCTTTTCTTTAGAAATCAACTTTTTGTTTGCCTCTGTGCATTCCCTCAGATCAGAAGTTAACTGAGAATTCATTTCTTTAAGTCTATCTATCATCTCATACAAATCACTTTGTACCTCAGTCATTTCCTCAATTTTCTCTTTTCCTTTGCTAGATTCGTCTTCTAAAGAAGCCATGAACGCACCCATAAGGTCATCATACTTGACACCCCAGTCATAGCCTTCATCTGCTTGAGTCACAAGTGCTTTAGAATTTGATTCTACAGTTTTTTCTTTCTTTTTCTGATTCTCTTCTCTTGGTTTGAAAGGATTCAGATTTCCCTGCTTTTTGGGATTCTTGCACTCCCTTGCAAAATGACCATGTTCCCCACAGTTATAACACTGTGTAGATTTTGGATTGAATCCAAACTTTGTGTTCCGGTCAAAAGTAAACTTCTTCCCTGTTTTCTTCTCATATCTGTTAATTCTGCGAATAACACTCGCCAGCGCCCACTGAGTATCTATCAGCTCCATCTCATCCTCATCTATCTGAGCATAGTCTTCAAAAGTTAAATTGGCATTTCCAATTCTTCCAGCTACTTGCTCATCATATGCACTCACTACACATGATAAAATAGACATGTGATCTTTTACTGCTTCAACTGTTACTTTTCCCAAATTTGAAGTATTCAGCTGTACTGGTGGTGAAGTTGATTCAGACTTTTTCTCATTGATCGGACAATGTGAACTAGAACTTGAAGATACAGAAGAACTCTGAGAAGTTTCAGAAGTTCTAGACACAAATGCAGTCTGTATTTTTGCAGATGCAGCAGGAGGTGTAGCTACTGAACCACCATATAATGAAGGATCTTGAGTAACATTTACTCTCCTTGCTTTACGCTTATCTTTCATTTCTTGTTCTTCTAGTTTCTGAATGAATTCTACCAAAGTCAGTCCAGGTAAATTCTCTCTCAATATCAGCACCAAAGAATTCCACTTATCTGGCAATGCATCAGCTAAACAGTCTATCTTCTCATCCTCAGTATACTCAATGCCATACTTCCTTACTTCAGTCAATAAATGTCTGTATCTGGTAATCAAGGCATCTAGAGTTTCATTTCCGATGATGTTGAAGTTTTCAAACTCTTTTCTGATGTCAGTGGCTTTCATTTTCTTCAGATTTGTATTTCCTTCAACTCTGGCCTTCAATGCATTCCACAGACTATATGCAGTCTTGTGTTCATCAAACTGATGTAAAATTTGATTTGGAATAGCTTGACTCAATAGCCAGTAAGCTTTCTTTTCTGAATCATACTTCTTTCTTTCATCTACATCAAGTCTTTCCAAAAGTTGATACAAATCAGTGCCAACCACTCTGGGTCTCTCATACGGAGATAAAATTCTCTCCCACAAATTTGTATCTGTTCCATTGAGATGAGTTTCAAAACGTCCTTTCCAATTATCATAATCGGATAAATCTAGTAGTTTTGGAACTTTATTTGTGCTTCCCACTTCCGTTTCACTAATTAAAATACTTTGAAGTTTCGTGTTTTGACTTGCCATTGCCGCGTACATCTCAGACATTTTTTTAAAAAATTTTATCAGCGAACCCTTGTCAAATTTACTCTTGCCGAACCCTCAACAAATCCTCAGACGAACCTTTAGATAAAATTCTGTCTCAACCGAACCTTCAGCCGAACCTTAGCCGAACCTATGGACTAAATTTTCCTTCAGCCGAACCTTTGAGCAGCAAAGCTTTGAACAACGAACCTTGTGAGTCACGAACCCTTGAGAAACGAACCCTTGAGAAACGAACCCTTGAGAAACGAACTTTTGGACAAACGAACCAAAGACGAACTTTTGCCGAACTATCTCACAAACTAGGCGAACTATTTGAACGAACCTTGCCGAGCCTTCAGCGAACTATTGCCGAACCCTTGCCGAACTATCAAACGAGCCTTCTGGAAAAACCAGAAAAACAGCGAACCCTTTGTTTACAGCAACTCAAGGTTCGTGAAACGAACCTGTAACAAAAATTTGAAATTTTTGAGCGGGAAATCTCTCAAATCTTCAACAAATCCTTCCAAAACTCTACCAAAATACTTCCAAAACTTTAATTGTTGCAATTCAACAACAATTGACAAGAAAAACAGCCTCAAACACCAATAAAATCAATCAAGAAGAAATAGAATGTAGCCATTGATGATCTTCATCTCTTCAACACTTCAATTGCATGAAATCTTTGAAATTATTGTGTAGAACTTCACCAAACGCTCTGATACCACTGTTGGTTTGGTGATCTTGATCTACAACCAAATTAGGACCGAATATACGAAGCTCTACGAACTACTAACTACGTGCGGAATCCATAGCAAGTATGTAAAATAACAAAGAACACATGCAATTCCATAAACACTCTTGTATATATCAACAAATGATTACAAGAACAAAAGATTCTCACACAGAGAATTTCCTCACAACTCTGATCAAAAGTTCTACTGAAAATACAAATAAAACATCTATTTATACTAACAGTACCAGCGAACCTTCAATCAATAAGGTTTGCTAGCCGAACCCTAAGGTTTGGTGAACGAACCCTTAGGGTTCGTTAGACAAACCTTACTCATGAACCATAGGTTCGCCGAACCCTACACCTTCTATAGTTCGGCTGATTGTTAAGGTTCGTGGGCCAAACCAACCTTAACAAAGAGCAGCGAACCCTTTACAAATATAAATAAAACTATCTTTTGAATAGCAAACAATTACAAAATATGTACTAACAAGACCACTGATAGTAATAAAATCGAGGGTTTAGAGCTGGATGAACATGAGGTAGTCGATATTACAATATCGGTAGGTCTTGAACTTGTTTCCCCATCGATACTAAGTACATGAGGGTTATCGATACTGCTGGCCAGCCTTCGATATTAGCACTTGAGTGTAATGCAAGTGTTATAAACTTAGAATCAAGGAATAAAAAACATAATCAAGATCATAGGAGCTGTATAAACATGAACTAGTCGGATGAATAGCCATTAGGGTTTGGTTGTATTAATCGGTTTTGTTATCCATCGAAACTAAAGGTTTTCAAACCAAAGCATTTCTAAACTATTCTAACATATAAACATGTGTCTTAACAACCAATGGGGATTTTAAAAATTGAGGGTTGTCAATCTAAAACATAGGTTAAAAGGTTAAGAACGAAGATGGTTCAAGGGTGGTGAAACCAGTGTTGACTGGAAAACTTAGGGTTATAAGTACTAACATAGAAGTTTTCTAAGTTAGTAAATTAAATTCATTTCATACTATTCATTAGGATAAAGGTTTGTTAAATGGCTACGATTGTCAAACAAACTAAAAAGCACTAAGTATGAACAATGAAACTCACGAGGTGAACTAAGTGTGGCAAGTGTTGATCTTATGTGATCAACCCTAAACACTTAGAAATTTCGTACCACAAGTATTCAATCAAGGTAATTCATATGAATAACCTTAGTTGATTATCAATTCAAAGAGGTGAACAAAAATATCAAAGGAACATATAAAGACATAGGTTATACTTAATTAAAGTTAACCTAAGTTCAACTTTGTAAATTTCATGTTTTATGATATAAACTTATATTTATTTTAGAAGTTATTACTTAGTTGTATAAAGAAAATTTTATTAGATTAACTTAACTATTTTTGGCAAAAGAAAATAATGTTTTATGAAAATAAGTTAACTTTCTTTTAAACTACAAAACTTTATAACTCAACTTCTTTTATAAACAATTTCTTTAAAAATATGAACTTGATTATTTAAGTTGGTTTTCATTTATGATGGGTAAGGGTGTAGTATGTCCAATAGGATAAGGATAGACTTAAACACTTAGTAACTAATCTTAGTAACACGGTAGTAAAATACTAGGACACTTATTCACACACTAGTAATTTAAAACACAATAACGATAACTATAAACACTTACGATACGAAACTATAACCAATGAAATCAGGGATTGAAGCTACATACAATACCAACAACGAGTTAGCGCATTCTTAGGTACTTCAAGTAGTCTACAACACAGGTGAGTTCATTTGTCCATTTTCAAACTATTTTGTTTTACTTCAGGACTGAGAAACATGTTTAAATATTTTATATAAATGTATAGACATTTATTAAATCTTTTATGCTTATTCTTAATGCTAATATTCTATACTCATATACTTAGATGCTTTAAAAACTTATGATTCTGAATATCTTAAACTTATGATACTTGAAGGCTTTAAACTTATAATCTTTATGATACTTGAGTACTTATAAACTGTATTATATAATTCTTTTGAAACTATATTCTATGACTCTTGAAAGCTTTTGATACTATATACTATGATTCTTGAATGCTTTGAAACTATATTCTATAATGTTTTTTGAACTATATACTATGATTCTTGAAAGCTATTGAAACTATATTCCATAATTCTGAAATGCTTTGAAACTATATGCTTGAACTTCTTAAATGCTTAAACTCTCAAAAACCTGTATGCTTGGAAATTTAAATACTTGAAATGCTAAAAACTTTGAAACTATGCGGAATGGGATTCCGGTTGAGAAGCAGGTACATGTGCACATGGTACAGGAAAATAGATGCTTGTATGCTATATACTTTTATGCTATAAACATGTATGCTCTAAGATATTGGACTTCATAAGACAGACTGATTGGCCGCCGAGAGTGTTTTTAAGATTCACTCCCCACTAGTTATCATTGTCAAAATCTTGTAAGGCAGACTGATTAGCCGTCGAGCGTTGACATTGGTCAAGACCCACTAGCTATCAGTGTTCTTCGCTGTCAAAATCTAGTCATTCAGTGTTCTTATTGGTTCATCCATGGTTTTGTGACGAGTGACTAGGATGATCCTGGTTTCTTCTAGTTGACTTTGTGTCATCTTGAGGTTCCTTTATCAAAACATCGATGTTGAAAGTCACACTTAGTTTCTTCTACGGATTGATACTGAATATCTCCGAAAGCGACTCTAAGAGTCGCTCCCACTAGTATTCAGTTGTCCATAGGAGTAGACTCTAAAAACTTGGTTTTCAAAATCTATTGTGTGTGCGTGTGAACTCGGTTTAAACAGAATTCTTGGAAACTATGATGTAAATGGATTTGAATGGTAGGTAAAACGCTTGGCTATCATTAATAAACATATTATATGTGGTTTAGTATGTGGTGGGCTGGCGGTTGGGCTGGCGGTAAGCTTGACCCTACGTATGCCCTATATATAAGCATACCGGACTGGATAGAATAGGTGGTTATTAATGAGGTTAAGGTTGTTACCGAAAAGGTTTGTAAAACTCATTTTCAAATACTAAACTTTATGAACTCACCAACCATGCGTTGTCTTTGTTTTTTTACATGTTTTCTCAGATGACGTACATGACTAGATTAAGACTGCAGGATGCATACTAGATGCCCAGATAGTGAACCTAGTAACTTTTGGAAGCACACATTTTTCTTGTAGATGATGAATCAGTTTAATATCTTGTACGATCACAAGATAGTAGACTCGTGATTCTATTGAATATGTTTGCTTAGTTAAATTATCAAACATAACAGTTGTAATTTAAATTTGAAACTTTTAATTAATTATTATTGTGCTTTAGTTATTCTCAAATGTTGTGCTATGTATACAATCTAATCATTCCGATTATCACACGATATCGCGCCCCGAGAACCTTCCACCCAGCGGGAAAATCGATCCAGCCCGCCGGCTTGGGGTGTGACAATTGTCATCTCAATCCCATTGATATCTTAAAAGCATTTAGTTTCATCATGAACTTTGTCTTACTTGTTTTGTTGGTTCTATCTGCCCAAGAGACATAATAAATTGATGTGGCTAGTATGTTATGATCCAAGTCGGGTCATACCCAATAACAAACTAGACAGACACCTACTATATTTATTTAATTGATATGATCAGTTAATTAAATAACAACACTTAGAAAATTGTGTTTTCTAAATAGAAGCACTTGTGAAATTAATAGATTACTTGGGTAATTTATTTATGAGACATAACTTTATTTTGTTATTTAATTGGTTAAATAACTGTCACACCCCGAGCCGGCGGGGTCGGATCGGAGTTCCCGTCAGGCGGAAGGTTCCCGGGGCGCGATATCGTGAGTGATAATCACAGTGATCAGATTGTTCACATTGCACATGATATAAATGAGAAATGCTAAGTAGAATAGAATTACAAAGTTAAATTACATCCGTATCGTTCATAATTTAACAATGTAAATCTATCATAAACATCATAAGATAACTATCTTGTAACTATACAAGATATACAAAACAATGTATAATGATGTTCCAAAAATATGCAGGTCCAAAAATACTAAGTCTTCTATCTGAAGTCCTAGTCCAAAAGCATAGGCTTCTTAATTGACCTGTTTGTCACCTGAGAAGTCATGCAAAAATAAAGTCAACACATGGTTGGTGAGTTCATATAGTTTTTATAAATTGAGTTTGAATAACCTGAATGACAACCTTAACCTCACCATTAACCACCTATACCATCCAGTTCAGTATGCTTATATATAGGGCATATGTAGGGTCGAACTTACCGCCCGCCCAGCCACCGTCCCACCACATACTTAACTACATGATATATTGTTCCTGGTGATAATTAAGCATTTCATTCCACTACTTTGATTTCATGTCACATGACTCTTAACATTTGATCACCCTGAAAATGTTCACATTGATTCCCTGAAGTGACAACCTTAACCTCATCAACAACCACCTATGTTATCCAATCAAGTATGCTTATATATAGGGCATATGTATGGTCGAACTTACCGCCCGCCCAGCCACCGTCCCACCACATACCGGACTGCTTAACATATTGTTGTTAATGATAATTAAGCATTTCACCCTTACCATTAACCCAAATGATTTTTCTGTTCATTGTTCCTGTAAATGCAATAATCTGGAATCTATGTTGATTCCTTAAGTTCATCACAATAATGATGAACCATAGTAATTGTAGGAACGGTAATAAATGCTTAATTAAATAAATAAATAAATAAACATTTAATAAAATCTAAGTCCTAATGATTGAGCCTTGGTCAACTCGAGTAGACTAGTCTATTAATCAAGGTTCTTAGTAGTTAGGGAATTCTGTAAATATCAGCAAACATATGACCTACAAATCAAACGGTCTAGCTAGGACTTCTTGAAATGTAGGATTTCTTGTTTCGTACTTGATTCGTCTTGTTTCGTTGGCATATGTTATCTTTGATATTTCCCAGACTTTCCCTTGAAAATGATTTGTTGATTCGTCTTGTTTCGTTACAAGATGTACTTGATTTGTTGATCATGGAATACTAGATTCGTTGATCAAATGTACTCTTGGTTCGTTGTTCATCAAACACTTGATTCGTTGAAATCCCACACTTGTTTTGTCAAAATAGTTTCGTTTGATTCGTTGAAATTCCACACTTGTTTTGTCAAAGTAGTTTCGTTTGATTCGTTGAAATTCCACACTTGTTTCGTCAAAATAGTTTCGTTTTGATTCGTTGAAATGTTTAGTGTAACTCAATTACCCACTTAATTAATAAGTAGATATGTTTAGTAAAACCTGTATAAAATTTACCTAGACATGTTCTAGGATAACAGTTAACATATAAAACATATATTAAGTAAAAACATTTAAGTAAACAATTTAAATAAAACAGTTTACGCATGCTTCTCAGCCCCGCGTTTTAAAACAAAATGTTAGAAAAGGGGCAATGACCTCACCTGTGTTGCTATGTAACTGATCTATCACAAAATGCGCGCTCTTGTTGTAACTTAAGTATCTTCAGTTCCTGAGTTGTTTTAAAACAATTCGAGTACAATAAGTATACGTATTAATCGTCGCATCTAAAGTTCGGGTCTCGGTGTGTGTAACTAAATGTCCTATTTTACTATTGTGATTCTAAGGTTTCATGTAACTTAGCCTAACTTAGATTCCTATTTATAAACCCAATCCCACAATTAATTACAACATGTCATGGTTACTATGTTTTTAATTAATTTCATTTTAAGTTAAACATAATTTTAGAAAACCATTTAATTAAATTTAATACATTCACAAAGCCTTTTTCTTTTATTAAAATATATTTCTTGAATTTAATGAACATATTAACATTAAATGGCTTACTCAGGCCCATTGGGCCCACTGCCCAATTGATGTCTTTGAGTTCCATTTGACTACAATCAAGTCCTTTGTATAATTCTTCATAAACTCATTAGCTTATCTAAGTTATTTGTTTATGACAAGGACTTCACTAGGTTGAAGTTAATGGTTAAATTAACACCCACCCTTAAGTCGTTGTTTTTGTTACTACATAACTTGCATGTTCCTTATTTCGTTTCTAGGCCCCAAATCCTCGCATGTTCATTCACGTGATTCTTAAACTTCAATTCATAGTCCTGAGTTCATCTCAACACTAATTCGATAGTAATTTGGATTCGGCTAACCCCCAGATCAGCGAACCTATGGATAGGTTCGGCCAAAGTGCATTCAAAACTCAAGGTTCGGCTAAGTATATTATTGCCAACAGGTTCGTCACCCCAAATGGTTCGGCTAGTCCATAGGGGTTCGGCCACATGCATGCACTCAAAGTAGGGTTCGTTAGTCCTAGGTTCGTTCAAGGGATGGTTCGCCTAGTTCCTATGGTTCGGTGATGTTTCAAAGCTTGCATGGCAGGGTTCGGGGGTTGAGGGTTCGCCATGCATCAACCATCTAAGGTTCGGCCAAGAGTCTCTCAAGTTCGCCAGCCACCAAAGGTTCGGCTGGCATGATGGTTCGCTGTAGTGGTCCAGGGTTCGGCTAGCAGGTTCGTCCACAGGTTGCTACAGGGTTCGTTGCAGAGAGTACAGGTTCGTGCACGGGTTTGGTGAGGGAAAGGGTTCGGCTAAGTGAACCCTACAGCTGAAACAGGTTTGGCTACAACCAAAAAGGTTCGGCCGATCGTATCTATCCGTGAACCTGCATCATCCTCACCATCCTTGGTTCGATCTTGCTATAAGTTAGTCCCTAAAGCTTGCTAGTCGGTCAAATTGATGTATCTAAGTGTTTAGAACCGATTACTACCACAATAACTACTAAGGTCGTGAACACACCCACTAAACCGAATTAAACATCAAAGTTTACCTCAAAATAAGTGGATGAGAGCTTGATCTTCTTGTACTTCCGTAATCTACGCGATGAGAGGATCGTTCTGACGTCAAGAATGCATGAATCCAACAAGAAGGCACCAAGAATTTCTAGAGAGAAGGTGGAGGATCCTTTTCTAGAGAGAGAGAGGGTTTGGAAAAAAATGAGAAGAGAGGGGGAGGGTGGTGGAGGTTGGTCAACATTAAATGACCTCATTTAATGTTTCCAATTTGCTCGGTTTCGTGTAACACTGCAGTTTCTTGTGATTTTCGTCACGAAACGACACGGTTACAAAATAGAATTTATAAAATTAATTTAGGTTGTGATTCCTAATAAACTAACTAATATCTTTTATTTATTTTATAATTTCAGAAATATTTAATTAACTGTTTAAATCGAATCGTACAGTCGTCGCGCGTATTCGTTCGAATCGTCACCCGTACGTACACGGTGTTAACTATACTTTTCAATATTGTTTTCTAATTATTGGATATCATTCAGAACGTTAAACTTACAAATATATTCGTACAGATCGTCACTTATATGAATAACCCGTCAATTTAGCATTCACATAACAACATCCGTTCTGTTTTGTTCTATAAAGCCTCACATACGTTTATACATAATAAAATCCTAACAAATAATCACAGGATGGTTCTGTGTTGCCAGATAATTAGCTGACTCAAGAACCATAGTTCTGAACTTTGTTTCTGTTAAATGTTTCTGAACTTGTTGCTTGATAACACAAATGATAATGACAAATGATATGAATAGGGAAATGTACTGAAATGTATATAGTTCGTACCTGTTTACTGTTCATGTCACTGTTGCGATCACTGTTCCGGTACGATTCCGGCACTGATGTTACAATAACATTTATAAAGTTTAAATAAAATGTAGCAAGTAACTAATTAAATGTCACTAGTTAAAATGGTTTTTACTATGACTAATTTAATTAAAAGTGGGAAGTATCTCATTGGTGAAGAGATGCATGACCCAAGAGTGGTCAATCCCACACATGCTTTACTACCTTTTTTTTTAACCAATCATGAGACATGCATTTACACATTTTCTCATACAAGTATCTGTCACACAATAAAAAATAAACTCTCTCATCCTCTCTCCTTGTAATTTTCAGCCAAGACCAAGAGCAAGAGAAAAAAGAGTTTTGTGGTTCTTCTATGTTGTTCAATCCTAGCACACCTTGGTGTTTGTTGTAGGTTTGTGGGTATACAAGCTTGTGGTCTTCATCCTTTGGAGATTTCATTCAAGAACCATCATCTATTTCAAGAATCACACCCTCTAGAGGAGGAGGTAGTTTTCTTGTTTATAACTATGTTTGTTTGTAAGCATGAACATCCTCATATGGATCCTTTGATTCGGGTTAATCATAAAATGGTTTATGAACATTATAAAACAAGTTTTAAACTACTAATATCCGCTGCGTTTTTACATTACAAAATGGTTAAAATGGCTTTGATAAACTTGTTAAAACCCAACATGTTTTTGATATTTCACAATCAATGTCATCGACACTTAATATATCACATAGATATAAACATTGTTTCGAACATAAATAGATATAGATGTATTAACAAAGGTATAACCTTTGTTACATCATTGTTATGATAATGAATAATTGTACCAAAGCCTTTATAAAAAGGTTTATCATGCTTCTCAGCCCAACATTTTGAAATCAAAAAGATTAGAAAAGGGGCAATGAAGTCACCTTGGTATTGTGTTGGTTGACTGTTAACAAAGAATGCACACGCTCGTTATTGTTGTGATGTGTGTTGTAATCAAGGCCCTGCGTTTGATTTGTTTGAGTTTCACAAGTTGTAAATATGGGTTTGTGTTATAAATAATCCTAATGGTATCTTAACTTGTTATAGTCCTTCATTGATTATATTAACTTTTGTCTTAACTTGGAATAGAAGTGTACAAATCCTTAATCATGAAATTTTATGTTTAGTAAGTTAAAGTTTAGTTTGATCTTAGGAAATACCCTCATGATAGGTTTTGAAACAATTGAGAGTCTTATAAGTTATCAACTTTTGTAACAATAGAAGACATGTTTGTTTTCAAAAGTCTTTGTTATTAGTTTAACACCAACTAATTTAGATTAAACAAGTTTACTTAATATTTATTTTTACTAGTTCCTTCATTTTTTAACGTGTTTCATCGAAACCATAAATAGATGGTGAAAAATTTTCATTTAAATTACTTAACCAATGAGTTTAGATAGGTGTATGATAGTATCGATAATTATAGGACTTGTTAACTCATGAAACGCTAATGCCTCCCTTTGTCGATTCTATCACCATTAACACATCACTTTGTGACCAAATTTCATTGTTTTTGAACTTAATTAGTTCATAAAACACTTGTTTTATAAGTTAAATTAGTGTGAAGATGTTAGTTTTTGACAAAAACTAGTATCGATGGTTCCTCAATCGGCTAACACTTGAATAAACCCTATGGATCACCCACTGATACTATCCCATTTATCCCATCCCCCACGGCTTCATTAGTGATCATTGTCGATGTTTTTTCTGTTTAAAACACTTGGATTACATTATAGTAACATTATCGATGAGCATAGGATAGTATCGATGGGGATAGGTTCAATCAACACTTTGAATTTTCCAAGGATGGGCTGTCGATATTATTAGTATCGACACCAGCTTGGTATCGATGGTGTAGGTTTCCTTGTGGCTTATATCAATGAATCTTATGACCCAGCCCCTTGGACCGGTCAACACTAGTTGTATCGACGACTGTCTGGTCTGTGGGACTGTAACATCTGTACAGTAAGTCATGGTAGTCATAGACATGGATAGAACAGTATGTAATCTTATTCTATATGTCAATGTGATTCATGTGTTCATGTTTGTGTGTTATAGGATTTTCTTTAATTTAGGAACAAGTATATATTATTTATTTATAGTCAGTTGCACTAGGCAAGGACACTATTGCATTATATTGAAACGGTGGTGTGCTGGCGGCTGATAAGGCAGGTAGCCGGACTCTACGTATGCCCTATACATATACCGCGTTCGGTGTAATGGGATAGTGTTAGTGCGTAGTGTTATGACAAGTATTATGACAAACAAGTCATTTAAACAAATCGTAATGTGTACGCGAGACCCAGTATCATTATGGGTGATGATCCATAAAGATACTGATGTTGAACTTATAATTACGAGAAAACGTTAACTAAATTCATAAAACGACCAAAAACGTGTATAATTACGGGTATACACGTAACTATATTCGTTAAATGGTTCGAAAACGAATGAAAAGTAAAATTAAGTAAAATATTATATTTTACGTTTTACAATTATGAAATTCATCAAAAACAACAAAGAAATCTAATTTATAACTCAAACTATTCATTTACGCAAACGTTACGGCACGTACGTAAAACTACGCGAAGACGACACCGAACGAACCCGAACACGCGGGGAACCACCCGGGGTATATAAGCCCTTATTTCCTTCATTTTACTCACAACAATTGCAGCCCATTCTCTCTCTCTCTCTAGAATTTTTGTATAACCTCTCTCTACAAAACTATAAAAAAATCAACCATATCTCTCTCAAATCTTCATCAATTCGGGCAAACAAGGCGTCAAAACGATCCTCTAGATGAAAGGAACCTAGTAGTGCAAATGATCGACTCCAATTCGAGCTCATCTGGCCGGAATCATAGTGAGAAGGTTTGGATCTGTAGGGTTTTCCACTATTCATCATCTTCTTCAGATTAGAAACCGATTTACAGCTTTTAAACTTAAAAAGAAGACATGTAATCACTTGGAAATCCTCTGAATATGTATGGATTAGAGTCTGGAAAGAATGGCTGAACTAGATTGGGTCGTGATGGTTAAAATCGAAGGAACATGAGCTGGGTAGATAATATTGATGGACCAGGAAAGGACAACTGGGATTATATCGATATTGTTAAGTTCGACTAGCACACCATCATAAGGGCTAAACCTAAGGATTATCAAAGTTACTAATATCGATGGGTTTCCTTTGAACCCTAACTTCTTGATATTGTTAAGTTCGATTAGCACACCATCATAAGGGCTGTTAACATTAGTTGTTGAGCCCATGCATGAGTGCTAAACCTAAGGATTATCAAAGTTACACACTAATGAACTTACAAGTGATCATATAAGCCTAAGAGGTCGATAAGGGTGATCTAACCCTAATCCGATTCTAGGTGCTTATGGATTGGTCTCATTCTAGTTGAGTTTAACTAAACTTATAGATAAGATCATATCATGATCACAAAGACTTAAACACATAAACTTTTTCAATGAATACATGGAATACAAGGATTTATCAAAATCACAAACACATGTTACATTTATGCGTAACAAACCTTATGCATAATGTAACATGACACATGCTTTTTCATATGTCAATTATTATTCAAGGATTCTAATCATGCTTTTTAAGGATAATCTAACACTCTGAAACATAATTACAAGTTTATACAAAGGAATTTCATTATCAAGTTAACACAACTCAATCAATCAATCAAAGTCTATAATATCATTAATCTTATATTATATGTATGATTACAATGATTTAGGAAGCATCTAGAGGTCTTTTTTGATTTTCTATTTGTACATGATCTGAGTCTACTACTGTCAGGTGAGAACATTAGCCCCTCTTTTACCATTTTACAACCTTTTTGGAGTGGAACACGTGACCAAACATATTTAATACTACAACTTTACAAATACAGTATTTATTACCCTTTTGCAATAATCAAAGGTTACTCTTTTATTCTACTGAAATTACAAACTGTTAAACATTTTCTACAAAAAGGTTTTATAAACTGTTTTATAAATTGTTTTACACAAAATGGTTTTATAAATGATAAACACTTTTAAAGAATAAGTTTTATAAACTCTTTAACCATAAATTGTGTTTTCAAATAAATATTATTGTTCAACCCTTGTTATTATACAAGGACTTTCATCTCAGTATTCAATTAAAGGTTTACAAACAAGGTATTCAATCGTGGTATTCAATTAAGAATTTCAATTCAAGGTATTCAATCAATGGTTTCCAAAACAAGGTATTCAACCAAGGGTTTTCATACAAAGTATTCTGTTAGTGCATATATGTAATAGTTTGCTATTCAAAATGTAAATTATTTAAAGTTTTGTATAGGTTCGGCTATAGGTTTTGCATAGGTTCGTCTGGCCCACGAACCTAGGCAGGTTCGGCGAACCTATTGCTTTGATAGGTTTAGCGAACCTATAACCTTAGGAAGGTTCGGCGAACCTATAGGTTTGGCAACCTAGGTTCGCCCAGCGAACCTAAGGGTTCGGCCAGCGAACCTAGGGGTTTGGCTGATGATAGGTTCGGCTGACAGTCTGATTGTATATATAGGAGGTTTGTCTGAATTGTTCTTAACTTTGACAGAACTTCAGAAAACCTGAGTGGAATTCTCTGTGTGAGAAAACTTTCTGAGTGAAATTCTTGTAATCATTTGTTGATTAATACAAGATTGTGTTTATGAAATTGCTTGTGTTTCTTTGATTCTATATATATCAAACATGGATTCCGAACGTGATTGATAGTTTGTAGAGCCTCTTTATCGATACTGATCCAAATCACCAAACCAACAGTGGTATCAGAGCGTTTGGTGAGGTTCTACACAAGTTTATCAAAGAATTCAAGTGATTTGAAGGTTTTGAAGACTTGAAGATCAATTATGGCTAAAATTTTTTCTTTTCTATTCGATTGATTGCTGTTTGAGATTGATTTTATCATCAATTGCTGTTGAATTACAACAATTAACAATTTGGTGGAGTTATTTTGAAGATTCAGAAGGATTTTTTAAAAGTTTTGGAAGGTTTCCCTCCCAAAATTTTTGAATTTTGCTGTACAGGTTCGTGAGACGAACCTATGGATAGCTGAACAGAAGGTTCACTATTCAAAAAGTTTTTCTGAGGTTCGTTTGTGTTCATTGAAAAGGTTCGTCCTAGGTTCGTTCAAGGTTCGTCCAAGGTTTGTCTTTGGTTCGGATGAGGTTCACTGGTGATTGTGTAAGGTTCGTCTGAGGTTCGGGTGCAAGGTTCGTTCAGGGTTCGCTTGTTTCAAGGTTCACTTGTCTCAGGGTTCGCTTGTTTCAAGGTTCGCTTGTCTCAGGGTTCGTTTGTCTAAGGGTTCGCTTGTTTCAAGGTTCGCCTGTCTGAAGGTTCGCTTGTGATCAAGGTTCGTGAGTTTAAGGTTCGCTAATCTAGGTTCGTTTGATTGATTGAAGGTTCGCCTATCTGAAAAGGTTCGGCAAGTATTTTTTCTGGAAAGGTTCGCTGATAAAGAACTTGAAATCATGTCAGAGATGTACGCAGCTATGGCTAGTCAGAATACTAAGCTCCAAAGCATTCTAATTAGTGAAACAGAAGTGGGAAGTGCAAACAAGGTGCCAAAGTTATTAGATTTGGCTGATTATGACAATTGGAAGGGTCGCTTCGAAACTCATCTTAGTGGCACAGACGCTAATCTATGGGAGAGAATTCTATCTCCATATGAGAGACCCAGAGTTGTTGGAACTGATCTATATCAACTCTTAGAACGATTGGATGTCGATGAGCGAAAGAAATATGATTCATACAAAAAGGCATATTGGTTATTAAGTCAAGATATTCCAAACCAGATTCTACACCAATTCGATGAACACAAGACTGCTTATAGTCTTTGGAATGCCTTAAAAGCTAGAGTTGAGGGAAACATGAATCTGAAGAAGATGAAGGCAACAGATATTCGAAAGGAGTTTGAAAATTTTAACATCATAGGCAATGAAAGTCTGGATGCCTTAATCACTAGATACAGACATCTGCTGACAAAAGTGAGAAAATGTGGCATTGAATATTCAGAAGATGAAAAGATTGACTGTATAGCTGATGCCTTGCCCGATAAATGGAACTCTTTAGTGCTGATATTAAGGGAGAATCTACCAGGACTGACCTTGGTAGAATTTATTCAAAAGCTTGAGGAGCAAGAAATGAAGGATAAAAGGAAAGCGCGTAGAGTGAATGTTACCCAAGATCCTTCATTATATGGTGGCTCTGTAGTTACACCACCTGCTTCATCTGCCAAAATTCAGACTGCATTTGTGTTTAGTACTTCAGATAGCACTCATGTTCCTTCTGCTTCTACAAGTTGAAGTTCATCCTATTCTAACAACGAGAAGAAGTCTGACCCAATACCACCTCCTGTTCAGCTCAATACTACCAATCTAGGAAAAGTTACTGTTGAAGCTGTTAAGGATCATATGTCTATTCTATCATGTGTTGTCAGTGCATATGATGAACAGGTTGCAGGACGGATTGGGAATGCTAATCTCACGTTTGAAGACTATGAACAAATTGATGAGATGAATGCTCAGGTTGCACAGCTGATGAAATGGAAAGATGAAGAGATAGCTGAGAAGAAGAGAATGAGTGAAAGGATTTCTGATTTGGAATTTTTTGTCAAGCTACAGAATGAAGACATTGTGGAGTTAAAGAATGAGAATACAGATCTAAGGCAAAAGATTAAAGAGTTGGAAGCTAAAGATTCGAGAACTGAAGCCTCTGGGTCTGGTGCAGAGAAGGTGGTTGTAGATATTGATGATGAAGAAGAGAAGGAAGAAGAGGAGAAGGTAGACTATGGTGAGTCTGATGTGGATGAACATCCGAGCTTCAATGCTCATGATGATGATGATGGAGGAGATGATGGTGATATGGGAGGTATGAGTAGTGGAGCTGGTGGATTGGATTCTATAACTGGTGCTATTATAGTTTACTCTCCGACGAAGATTTCTGTGGATGCTGTTCCTATTAGTGTTGTTCCTTCTGATAGGGCCAAAGATTGTAATGATGTTGAATTTGAAGATTTGGATGCAATAGATGTAAATTATTTAAAGTTTTGTATAGGTTCGGCTATAGGTTTTGCATAGGTTCGTCTGGCCCACGAACCTAGGCAGGTTCGGCGAACCTATTGCTTTGATAGGTTCGGCGAACCTATAGGTTTGGCAACCTAGGTTCACCTAGTGAACCTAAGGGTTAGCCCAGCGAACCTAAGGGTTCGGCCAGCGAACCTAAGGGTTCGGCCTGCGAACCTAAGGGGCAGCCGGGCATTCCCGGCCCACCAAGCGAAACCGGTGGGGTTCGGCTGACAGTCTGATTGTATATATAGGAGGTTTGTCTGAATTGTTCTTAACTTTGACAGAACTTCAGAAAACCTGAGTGGAATTCTCTGTGTGAGAAAACTTTCTGAGTGAAATTCTTGTAATCATTTGTTGATTAATACAAGATTGTGTTTATAAAATTGCTTGTGTTTCTTTGATTCTATACATATCAAACATGGATTCCGCACGTGATTGATAGTTCGTAGAGCTTCTTTATCGATCCTTATCCGAATCATCAAACCAACATATTCAATCATGGTAATCGTTTATTCAATCTTAAAAACTCATAGTCATGGTGTTCATTATTGTGAACAAGCTTATACACATCAAGACACTTTCATTCATTCTTATTCTTAATCCTTTAACGTTAATACTGGGTGATCACAAGGGAAAGCGGGACATGTTTTGGTTACACCAAGGCTGTGGTTAGTGTTTAAATATGTTTTAAACCCTAACGACAGATTGGACACGTTACGGTAATACGGATTTGCTGCTAATTAACTTTACCAGCATAGGTCATATTGACCGAGTTACGTCAACACGGAGTTGTCTTCTTAGTTAACTCATTAGTACAGCTCGTGTTGAATGCGTTTGCTGACTACTATTCTGACTCCAAATGTAAGTTGGGAATTGATTATATGTTGGCTTTTCTAGTAGACAGTCATTTGACTGTTTGCACACATTATTCTTACTTGATGATAATTTGTGTTGCAATTATCCATGACTTGTTTATACAAATGCTTTATTCATGTGTTTACAAGGGCAGATCCATATTTTCAAATGTTAAACCTATGGTTCTCACCAACTACTATTGTAGTTGACAGTTACTTTTCACGTGATTCAGGTAATCAGGTTTAAAGCAATTTAAGGACAACTAAGGAGACGATAGTTAAGATAGTACAAGACGAAGAAACAAGCTAGGATGGATGAGAAACCCATTAAATCCTGATTGTTTATTTGTAATGTCCGAGTCTTATTTTATAAACATTATTTTTGGGTATGTTAGTTGTCATTCTTTTGGTAGATAGCTAGAAGCTTGTAACTAAACAAATGTCTAACATTATGAAACTTAGTAATGCATTGTGGTTGTTCTTCTTTCAATACTTGTGCATGATTCAACCATTGTTCGTCACCGCGCCGTGAATTCCGCAGGCGGCGTAGGGGTGTGACAGAGGCCATCGAACTTAGCAAGTTCGATGGATTATTGAGCTGCAACTGAAGGATCCATTGATACTATCATTCTTGGTCTTCATTTGTCGATACTAGCATTTTCCCAGCATTTATGCATCAATACTAATATGCTCAACTCACCAATATTGATTCCAACTTATTCCAAGTGCACTAAACCCATTCTCATGTCAATCTCATGCGGTTTGAAGTGTTTACAACCAGTTTCAAGGTCCCTCATTCAGTTGTAAAAGAAACCTTAAAAACCTGAAGTTTAACTTCATTTTTACCTTGATTCTTTATGTTTCCAAGCTCGATTTGTTGTAATTTCGTGTTCTACGTGTTCCAAGGATCGTTTGGTACCAAATTTGCTTGATTTGGTTGAGAAATAAGAGAGTTGAGTGTTTAAATTCTAAAGAGAGAATCTAGAGAGAGAAATTCCCGGATTTTAGGAGAGAGAGAGAGAGAGGTTGTTGAAGAAATAAATGAAGAGGAAGATGAAATTAAGGCTTTTTATAGTACGGGTGGTTTCGGGTGTGTTCGGTTTTGTTCTGTGTCGCTTTAGCGCGTCATTTCGAAATGCAACATTAAAATATACGTTTTTGTAAAATAGTTTTATTTTAAATATTTTAGATGGTATTCTTAATAAATATTTTAAATTCCCTTTTGGTTATATTTATGGTTTCGAAAACGTTTATTTACATGGTTTCGTTAGATCGTATCACCTTCGCGTGTATTAGTACGAATCGTCACCCGAACGAACATGACGACGAATTTACTTTCTGATTTGGTTTTTCTACTTTACAGATATCATTCGAAACGTTAAACCCACAAGTATATTTGTGTGAATCGTCACCCACACAAATACACTGTAAGTTTAATATTTAGAGTGTTATCAGATTTCGTTTTGAATTTGATATTCACACCGACTTCACAACTTGATTTACCTTTTACACTTGTTCTCATTGATTTCCCATTGTGTTGTCGGTTGTCTGATCCATGTTATCTAAGGATTTGTATGACAACCGCACTGTTTTTGTTATTTGTACACATAATAATTTGTGCATCGCATGCATGTTCCTGTTTGTCATAATCATGATTGTCATTGTATTCAGCAAATAGTTATCACACAATAGTTATTCACAAAAGTAATCACATATAATAGTTATGTAAGTACACATAGCGTACAATTGTTGAACGGTCAGGAACCAGTTGTTGTAACATCAGTGCCGGAACCGCAACCGGAACAGTGATCTCTACAGTACAGGAACAGTAAAACAGGTATGAATCATACACATTTCAGTAATTTTCATATTCATATCATTTATCATTATCATGGTGAGTTGTCATAGAACAGTTTCAGACACATTTAACAGAAACACAGTTCAGAACAACGGTTCTTGAGTCGGATAATTATCTGGCAATACAGAACCATCATGTGTTTATTTGTTTAGGATTTATTATGTATAAACGTATGGGAGGCCTTACAGAACAAAACACACGAATATTGTTATGTGAATGCTAAATTGACGGGTTATTCGTATAGGTGACGATCTGTCCGAATATATCTGAAAGTTTAACGTTCTGAATGATATTCTATAATTAGAAAACAAGATTGAAAAGTATAGTTATCGTCGTATTCGTACGGGTGACGATTCGAACGAATACGCGCGGCGACTGTACATTTCGATTTAAACAGTTAATTTTGTTTTAAAATTTTAATAAATAAGAAGATATTAGTTAATTTATTAGGAATCACAACCTAGAATAGTTAAATAAATTCTATTTTATACTCGTATCGTTTCACCGCGAAAACTACGCGAACCGGCACGTTACGCGAAACCGAACGAGACCGAGCAACCGGATATCTTCCTAAACAATTAATGAACCATTAAGGCTCCAACCACCACCACAAGACCCAACCCACCCCTCTCATTTCGTCCACCTTCTTTCTTTCTCTAAAAAGTGTGCTCTCCACCTTCTCTCTAGACGATCTCATTCGTTTCAAGGCGGATTCGAGTCATTTTGGTGCCATTACGATCCTTTCGACTTGTAGATCACGGAAGTAAAAGCATTTCGAGGTTCTATTCACACGATCTAAGGTAAATAACCATTTTAAATTCGGTTTTTATAGGGTTTTCACGAATCTTGTGGCTTTGCGGTTATAATCGAGTTTGGGCACTAGATAACCTTGAAATAAATCAGATTTAGCCCTTAGGATGTTCAAGAAATCGAGTTGTAACAGGTTGAGCTTCATGGAAAGGAAGATGATTGCTTAAACATTTCAGGTTCGTGGGAAACTCCTTGCGGCCGAACCTGTTGATCGGGTTAGACAGGGACGAACCTGTCATCACTGTAGCCGAACCCTGTTGTTATACAGGTTCTGAGTGGCGAACCTGCAACGAGCCTGCAAGACTGCAGCCGAACCTGTGCCTTCCTGCACCGAACCTAGTACATTAAATAGGTTAGCCGAACCCTTAACCCCGGACTATTAGGACCGAACCTATTACACTATCATGGACGAACCCTAGGACCACTTGCTCTATAGCCGAACCATTACATGGGCTAATTCAGCCGAACCACACGGGAGACGAACCCTTGCATGGCCGAACCATGGCCATGCAACTCACGAACCGTAGGGTGACGAACCCTGGACTAACGAACCTTTCTGTTAGGCCGAACCCTACTCAGCCGAACTTTAAGCATCACGAACCCTACATGTTGCCACCTTAGCCGAACCTTAGGGGTTCTCTTAAAAAGGTTCGCTGCCCTATACAATGTATCAACTCTTAGAATCGTTTAATTGAGTCGATGTGGACTTAGGATCAATGGAACTAGTATGGATAACACAACAAGTGATTACTTGATTGATAACCTAAGTATTTCATAAGGATTGATGGTTTAAACTTCATTCATGGGTATAAGCGGATCAACTACATATATTTACACATGTGTGTGTGCATGAGTGAGGAGGAAACCCTAATCATGCATGCAAGTCTCACAATAGTTGTTGACCATACAAGAAAGTTTAACAATTATGGTAAACTGGTTACAAGTTCATGAGAATCAACGACACAAGTTGGTGAAGTAACGAGAAACTAAAGACATTCAATTGGGCCAAAGTGGCCCAATGGGGTTTAATTAAGCCCATTATGTATTATATGATTTAGTAAACTCAAGTAATGAGGTTTTGATAAAATCTCATTTATTTACAACTTGTTAGATTGCATTCAATGATTTTGACATAATATTGATTTAATTGGAAGTTAAATTGTAATGTTTGATTTAAATTACTTACTTTGAATTAATTGATTGGGATTTTGTCATTTAATAGACAATTTCATTGTCTGGATTTTAAACAGAAAACAAAGGAAACTCTGCCAAAATTTTCTAAAATATAAAAGTAAGTTACTATAACTAATCATGGGAATTGGGATCATAAGAAGGGTAATTAAGATAGAGTAGATCTTAGATACACTTAGTACTAAGACACTTAGTTGCACACACAACAAGACTCAAGGTCTTAGGCACAACGACTACTATGCGTACTTATTGTATTCGAATTCTTATAAAATAACTCAGGAACGGAAGATACTTAGCTTACATACAGGAGCGCGCATTTTGTGTTAGATCAAATTACATAGCAGCACAGGTGAGTTCATTGCCCCTTTTCTAACATTTTTGTTTTAAAACGCGGGGCTGAGAAGCATGCGTAAACTGTTTATTTAAATTGTTTGCTTAAATGCTTTTAAATTATATGTTTTACATATATATAAATGTTATCCTAGATCATGTCTAGGAAGATTTTATGCAGGTTATTAACTGATTTACTTATATATTAAGTGAATAATCAAGTTAAACTAAACTTTTCAACAAGTCAAAACATTTCAAACAAATCAAACCAAACATTTTGACAAAACAAGTGGGTGAATTCAAGGGATCAAAACAAACATTTTGACAAATCAAGTGGGTGAATTCAAGGAATCAAATCAAACATTTTAACAAAACAAGTGTGGGACATCAAGACATCAATAAAACAATCTTTGCAAAGACAACATTCAATGTTCTACAAACCAAGTGTTTGTTGAACAATGAATCAAGTGTACAACCGATCAATGAATCTTGTATTCTATGATCAACACATCAAGTACATCTTGTGACAAAATCAGACGATCATTAAATCATTTTAAGGGATAGTATGGGAAATATCAGAGATAACATATGCCAACAAATTGAATTCAGAAATCCTATATTTCAAGAAGTCCTAGCTAGACTGATTGACTTGTAGGTCTTATGTTTGATGATATTTACAGAATTCCCTAACTACTAAGTACCTAGATTGACAGACTAGTCTACTCGAGTATGACCACAGGCCCCAATCATAAGGACTTAGATTTTTAATTAATGTTTATTTATTTATTAAATTAAGCATTTATAACTGTTTATACAATTACTATGGTTGATCATATTGTGTGATGAACTTATGAAATCAACATCGGATTTCAGATGATTGTAATTACAGGGACAACAAGCAGAAGAGTCATGGGTAAATGGTAGGGTAAAAATGCCTAATTATCATTAACAACAATGTCCTATGCGGATTAGTATGTGGTGGGATGGCGTCTGGGCGGGGTTGTAGCCTCGACTCAGGGGTATGCCCTATACATAAGCATACCGATCTGGATGATACATGTGGAGTTAATGAGGTTAGGGTCTTTACCAAAGGAGGCTTCAAATTATTTTCAAATCATGTTCAAATCATTTTCCAATCATTTTCAAATACTAAACTATATGAACTCACCAACCATGTGTTGATTTTATTTTTGCATGAATTCTCAGGTGACGAACAGGTCAACTAGGAAGCTTATGCTTTTGGGCTAGGACTTCATATAGAAGAATAGTATTTTGGACCTGCATACTTTTGAAGACATCATTATACAATTTATTTTGTATATCTTGTGTAAATACAAGATATTCATTTTATGATGTTTACAATAGATTTACATTGTTAAATTATAAACGTTACTGATGTAATTTAACTTTGTAATTCTATTTTACTTAGCATTTCTCATTTATATCATGTGCAATGTAAACAATCTGATCACTTCTGATTATCACTCCCGATATCGCGCCCCGGGAACCTTCCGCCCGACGGGGACTCCGATCCTACCCCGCCGGCTCGGGGTGTGACAGATTGGTATCAGAGCCATGGTTATAGAGAAATATAGGTCACTTATCTAAATGGTTTGGCCTAGACTATAACCTAGGGACCCTGCATGTAGAGAAAACAGGATTTAGGAAATTACTTGCATACTGTCTCCTATAATTGATCATTGCACTAACCGATAACTTTATTGGTTATGATCAGAATGCCGCCGAGGAGACAGCCTCCCTTGATACAACTACCGCAACAAGACTTGGCTCCACACTCCTCCACACCGTCACCGAATGACTCTCCACCACCACCTCCTCCTCCCCCTCCTCCATTGATTACTCAAGCATCTGGTTCGGGCACAGCACCGACCATGGATCCTGCTACTATCGCTCTGGTGACGTTACTGAGTAGCCAGATGACGAATCAGATGAAAGAAGCTATACCGGAGATGTTCCTTCGTCTTCGTAATGAGATCCTCAATACTGGCAACACATCAGGGGAAGCCAGTGGAAACACTGGAGATTCATCTCACTACTCCTACAAGTCCTTTGTAGGATGTAAACCACCCAGTTTTAGTGGGTCTGAAGGCGCCGTTGGATTAATCCAATGGATTGAGAAGATTGAGGCAACATTGGATCTTTGTAGCTGCCCCGAACACCACAAGGTCCGTTACTCAGCAGGAACATTCAACAAACGGGCTCTGACCTGGTGGAACGGTCAGATTAATGCCCGGGGAAGAGAAGAAGCCATGGCAATGTCATGGGAAGACTTCAAAGGACTGCTGCGAACAGAATTCTGCCCCAAGAATGAGCTGCAAAAGTTGGAGGTTGAACTATCCAACCATGTGATGAAGGGGGCTGATCACATGGGGTACACTACTCGTTACCACGAGTTAGTTGCTTTGGTACCTGATATGGTACCAACTCTGGAGAAAAGGATAGACCGTTATGTAGGTGGACTTCCCGCCTGCATTCAGGGCATGGTTGTTTCAGCCAACCCTACTACTGTAGAATCTGCAGTGAGACTGTCTGGGAAGCTCACTGACCTCATGGTAGCCTCTGGAGTCCTAAAGAAAGAGGCAGAACCCAGTAAGAACAAAGCTGAATCTTCAAAGAAACCCTCCCATCATCAGAAGAAGAAACAGAAGACCATCAAGAACTACGCGGTGGCCACACCTCTGCAACAAATAGCAGCAACACCACAAAACCCCAACCGCAAACCCTACACTGGCACATATCCTCTGTGTGCCAAGTGTCAGTATCACCACACTGCTAACACTCCCTGCAAGCATTGCACGGGATGCGGACGGAAGGGCCATTGGGTCCAGTACTACCGGATGACACCTAATCAAGCAGTCAACAATGCTGCTTTGGCTCTCCCACCACCAGCTAATCAAAACCATGGTGGATGCTATAACTGTGGCGAACAAGGCCACTTTGCGAAGAACTGCCCAAAGAAGGCTCAACCAGCAGTTCAAGCACCCCGTGGACGAGCCTTTGCTATCGGAGCACCAGCTGCACGCCAGGACCCAAATGTGGTCACTGGTACGTTTCTCTTACATGACTTTTATGCATCTGTCTTATTTGATACTGGTGCGGATCAGAGTTTTATCTCTACCGATTTTGCATGCCAACTAGATTCAGTAGAGGAACAGTTAGACTCCCCTTACATTATAGAAGTAGCTAACGGGAAACAGATTACAGTTAGCACAGTTTATAGAAATTGCCCATTGACACTTAGTGGTCATACATTTGCCATCGATTTGATACCGATGGAGTTGGGTAGTTTCGACATCATTGTTGGAATGGATTGGCTTTCCTCTAACCGAGTGGAAGTTATCTGTTCTGAGAAGCTGCTTCGAATTCCATTGTCGAGTGATCGTGTATTGGAAGTAAAAGGGGATCAAGCAAAACGAAGTGTCAAAATCATTTCTTGCATAAAGGCGCGTAAGTGTTTACGGAAGCAGTGTGTAGCTTTCCTGGCACATGTGGTGGAAAAGGAGAAAGATAAGAAGAAGATTCAAGATGTACCAGTAGTGAAAGAGTATCCAGAGGTATTTCCTGAAGACTTACCTGGTTTGCCACCAGCGCGACCAGTAGAGTTCCGAATTGACTTAATTCCTGGAGCAACTCCTGTTGCTAAATCTCCTTACAGGTTAGCACCTTCAGAGATGCAGGAATTGTCTAATCAGTTACAGGAGTTACTTGACAAGGGTTTCATCAGACCGAGCTACTCACCTTGGGGAGCTCCGGTCTTATTCGTGAAGAAGAAAGACGGATCGTTCAGAATGTGCATAGATTACAGAGAGCTGAACAAACTAACCATCAAGAATCGGTATCCATTGCCGAGAATCGATGATTTGTTTGACCAACTGCAAGGAGCTCAATACTTCTCAAAGATTGACTTGCGGTCTGGATATCATCAGCTGAGAGTTCAAGATGAGGATATACCGAAAACGGCCTTCCGAACAAGATATGGGCATTACGAATTCATGGTGATGCCTTTCGGATTGACAAATGCACCCGCGGTTTTCATGGACCTCATGAACCGAGTGTGCAAGCCGTACTTGGATCAGTTTGTCATTGTTTTCATTGATGACATACTGATTTATTCCAAGACAAAAACAGAACATGAGCAACACCTTAGAAAGATCTTGGAGCTGTTGAAAGAAGAGAAACTCTATGCCAAATTCTCCAAATGCGAATTCTGGCTAAGAGAAGTTCAATTCCTGGGTCATGTGGTCAACAGCGAGGGAATTCATGTAGACCCTGCCAAGATTGAAGCGATAAAGAATTGGGACACTCCAAAGACACCGACGGAGATACGGTCTCTTCTGGGATTGGCGGGTTATTATAGAAGGTTTATCTCAAACTTTTCTAAAATAGCTTTGCCTCTCACTAAGCTAACTCAGAAAAGTGAACCGTTTGTCTGGGAGCAGAAACAAGAAAATGCTTTTCAGACCTTGAAACAGAAATTATGTGATGCTCCAGTTCTATCTCTTCCAGAAGGTTGTGATGATTTTGTTGTATACTGTGATGCTTCCCATCAGGGACTCGGTTGTGTATTAATGCAACGGGATAAAGTCATAGCCTATGCATCAAGACAGTTAAAGATTCATGAGAAGAATTACACTACTCATGATCTTGAACTGGGAGCAGTAATCTTCGCCTTGAAGATTTGGAGACATTACTTATATGGCACCAAGTGTACCATATTCCCTGATCACAAAAGTCTACAGCACATCTTTGATCAGAAGGAGCTCAACATGCGACAGCGCCGTTGGGTTGAACTTCTGAATGATTATGATTGTGTGATCAAATACCATCCGGGAAAGGCGAACGTTGTAGCCGATGCCTTGAGCCGGAAGGAACGGGTCAAACCCCTACGTGTTAGAGCAATGGGGATAACCGTGCAGACCAGTTTAAGTGACAAGATTGTTCAGGCCCAGCAAGAAGCACTTGACCGAGGTAATCTGAAGAGGGAACTTGATTGCGGAGCAGAGAAACAGTTTGACACGAAGCCTGACGGTATGATCTACTACAAGGAACGTATATGGATCCCTGCGGTAGATGAATTGAGAAAACTGATCTTCGATGAAGCACACAAGACTAAATACTCTGTTCATCTAGGCGCTGATAAGATGTACCAAGACTTGCGTGGATTTTATTGGTGGCCGGGAATGAAGAAAGACATAGCCGAGTATGTCGGACAGTGTCTTACGTGTGCGAAAGTAAAGGCGGAACACCAGAGACCGTCTGGTCTATTGGAACAGCCTGAGATTCCGCTTTGGAAGTGGGAACAAATAGCTATGGATTTCATTACCAAGCTACCCCGCACTTCCAGCGGTCATGATACAATTTGGGTGATCATTGATCGTTTAACCAAATCTGCTCATTTCTTGCCCATGCGTGAGAACTTCACCATGGATAAACTGGCAAGATTATACATCAACGAGATAGTAGTACGCCACGGTGTGCCGTTATCTATTATTTCTGATAGAGACAGCAGATTTACATCAAGGTTCTGGCAATCATTACAGAAATCTGTATGGACACAGTTAAATCTGAGTACAGCTTACCATCCACAAACGGACGGTCAGAGCGAACGTACTATCCAAACCCTGGAGGATATGTTAAGAACCTGTATTTTGGATTTCGGCGGGAATTGGGATTCCCATTTGCCACTGATTGAATTCTCCTACAATAACAGTTACCACAGCAGTATCGGATGTGCACCATTCAAGGCTCTTTATGGCCGGAAATGCCGATCACCGATCTGTTGGGCTGAAATTGGAGATAATCGAATAACTGGGCCAGAACTAATTCAAGAGACCACCGACAAGATAGCTAAAATTCAAAGAAGACTACAAGCAACAAGGAGTAGACAAAAGAGCTACGCCGACAAACGGCGCAAGCCGTTGGAATTCCAAGTGGGAGATCGTGTAATGTTGAAGGTATCCCCATGGAAAGGCGTTGTACGCTTTGGAAAGAAAGGCAAATTAGCACCGCGATACGTGGGACCGTTCGAGATCATCGAACGTATAGGTCCTGTAGCCTATCGACTGAGATTACCAGATGAACTCAGTGGTGTGCATGATGTGTTTCACATCTCAAACTTAAAGAAATGCCTTGCTGACGAGTCTCTCGTCATTCCAATCGAAGAGGTTCAAGTCGATGAACAGTTGCATTTCATTGAAGAACCTTTAGAGATTATGGATCGCAAGGTTAAACAACTGAGGCGAAGCCGTATTCCTATTGTAAAGGTTCGATGGAATTCAAGACGCGGGCCCGAGTTCACTTGGGAACGTGAAGATCACATGAAGTTAAAGTATCCTCAACTGTTTGAAGAGGAAGCTGTACCCGATAACAACACTTAAATTTCGGGACGAAATTTCTCTAACAAGGGGAGACTGTAACATCAGTGCCGGAACCGCAACCGGAACAGTGATCTCTACAGTACAGGAACAGTAAAACAGGTATGAATCATACACATTTCAGTAATTTTCATATTCATATCATTTATCATTATCATGGTGAGTTGTCATAGAACAGTTTCAGACACATTTAACAGAAACACAGTTCAGAACAACGGTTCTTGAGTCGGATAATTATCTGGCAATACAGAACCATCATGTCTTTATTTGTTTAGGATTTATTATGTATAAACGTATGGGAGGCCTTACAGAACAAAACACACGAATATTGTTATGTGAATGCTAAATTGACGGGTTATTCGTATAGGTGACGATCTGTCCGAATATATCTGAAAGTTTAACGTTCTGAATGATATTCTATAATTAGAAAACAAGATTGAAAAGTATAGTTATCGTCGTATTCATACGGGTGACGATTCGAACGAATACGCGCGGCGACTGTACATTTCGATTTAAACAGTTAATTTTGTTTTAAAATTTTAATAAATAAGAAGATATTAGTTAATTTATTAGGAATCACAACCTAGAATAGTTAAATAAATTCTATTTTATACTCGTATCGTTTCACCGCGAAAACTACGCGAACCGGCACGTTACGCGAAACCGAACGAGACCGAGCAACCGGATATCTTCCTAAACAATTAATGAACCATTAAGGCTCCAACCACCACCACAAGACCCAACCCACCCCTCTCATTTCGTCCACCTTCTTTCTCTCTCTAAAAAGTGTGCTCTCCACCTTCTCTCTAGACGATCTCATTCGTTTCAAGGCGGATTCAAGTCATTTTGGTGCCATTACGATCCTTTCGACTTGTAGATCACGGAAGTACAAGCATTTCGAGGTTCTATTCACACGATCTAAGGTAAATAACCATTTTAAATTCGGTTTTTATAGGGTTTTCACGAATCTTGTGGCTTTGCGGTTATAATCGAGTTTGGGCACTAGATAACCTTGAAATAAATCAGATTTAGCCCTTAGGATGTTCAAGAAATCGAGTTGTAACAGGTTGAGCTTCATGGAAAGGAAGATGATTGCTTAAACATTTCAGGTTCGTGGGAAACTCCTTGCGGCCGAACCTGTTGATCGGGTTAGACAGGGACGAACCTGTCATCAGTGTAGCCGAACCCTGTGGTTATACAGGTTCTGAGTGGCGAACCTGCAACGAGCCTGCAAGACTGCAGCCGAACCTGTGCCTTCCTGCACCGAACCTAGTACATTAAATAGGTTAGCCGAACCCTTAACCCCGGACTATTAGGACCGAACCTATTACACTATCATGGACGAACCCTAGGACCACTTGCTCTATAGCCGAACCATTACGTGGGCTAATTCAGCCGAACCACACGGGAGACGAACCCTTGCATGGCCGAACCATGGCCATGCAACTCACGAACCGTAGGGTGACGAACCATGGACTAACGAACCTTTCTGTTAGGCCGAACCCTACTCAGCCGAACTTTAAGCATCACGAACCCTACATGTTGCCACCTTAGCCGAACCTTAGGGGTTCTCTTAAAAAGGTTCGCTGCCCTATACAATGTATCAACTCTTAGAATCGTTTAATTGAGTCGATGTGGACTTAGGATCAATGGAACTAGTATGGATAACACAACAAGTGATTACTTGATTGATAACCTAAGTATTTCATAAGGATTGATGGTTTAAACTTCATTCATGGGTATAAGCGGATCAACTACATATATTTACACATGTGTGTGTGCATGAGTGAGGAGGAAACCCTAATCATGCATGCAAGTCTCACAATAGTTGTTGACCATACAAGAAAGTTTAA
Organism: Mikania micrantha; assembly: GCA_009363875.1. NCBI lineage: Eukaryota > Viridiplantae > Streptophyta > Magnoliopsida > Asterales > Asteraceae > Mikania > Mikania micrantha. The sequence goes on along the minus strand of CM018694.1, from coordinate 7,693,570 downwards.
CAATTATGGTAAACTGGTTACAAGTTCATGAGAATCAACGACACAAGTTGGTTAAGTAACGAGAAACTAAAGACATTCAATTGGGCCAAAGTGGCCCAATGGGGTTTAATTAAGCCCATTATGTATTATATGATTTAGTAAACTCAAGTAATGAGGTTTTGATAAAATCTCATTTATTTACAACTTGTTAGATTGCATTCAATGATTTTTACATAATATTGATTTAATTGGAAGTTAAATTGTAATGTTTGATTTAAATTACTTACTTTGAATTAATTGATCGGGATTTTGTCATTTAATAGACAATTTCATTGTCTGGATTTTAAACAGAAAACAAAGGAAACTCTGCCAAAATTTTCTAAAATATAAAAGTAAGTTACTATAACTAATCATGGGAATTGGGATCATAAGAAGGGTAATTAAGATAGAGTAGATCTTAGATACACTTAGTACTAAGACACTTAGTTGCACACACAACAAGACTCAAGGTCTTAGGCACAACGACTACTATGCGTACTTATTGTATTCGAATTCTTATAAAATAACTCAGGAACTGAAGATACTTAGCTTACATACAGGAGCGCGCATTTTGTGTTAGATCAAATTACATAGCAGCACAGGTGAGTTCATTGCCCCTTTTCTAACATTTTTGTTTTAAAACGCGGGGCTGAGAAGCATGCGTAAACTGTTTATTTAAATTGTTTACTTAAATGCTTTTAAATTATATGTTTTACATATATATAAATGTTATCCTAGATCATGTCTAGGAAGATTTTATGCAGGTTATTAACTGATTTACTTATATATTAAGTGAATAATCAAGTTAAACTAAACTTTTCAACAAGTCAAAACATTTCAAACAAATCAAACTAGACATTTTGACAAAACAAGTGGGTGAATTCAAGGAATCAAAACAAACATTTTGACAAAACAAGTGGGTGAATTCAAGGGATCAAAACAAACATTTTGACAAATCAAGTGGGTGAATTCAAGGAATCAAATCAAACATTTTAACAAAACAAGTGTGGGACATCAAGACATCAATAAAACAATCTTTGCAAAGACAACATTCAATGTTCTACAAACCAAGTGTTTGTTGAACAATGAATCAAGTGTACAACCGATCAATGAATCTTGTATTCTATGATCAACACATCAAGTACATCTTGTGACAAAATCAGACGATCATTAAATCATTTTAAGGGATAGTATGGGAAATATCAGAGATAACATATGCCAACACATTGAATTCAGAAATCCTATATTTCAAGAAGTCCTAGCTAGACTGATTGACTTGTAGGTCTTATGTTTGATGATATTTACAGAATTCCCTAACTACTAAGTACCTAGATTGACAGACTAGTGTACTCGAGTATGACCACAGGCCCCAATCATAAGGACTTAGATTTTTAATAAATGTTTATTTATTTATTAAATTAAGCATTTATAACTGTTTATACAATTACTATGGTTGATCATATTGTGTGATGAACTTATGAAATCAACATCGGATTTCAGATGATTGTAATTACAGGGACAACAAGCAGAAGAGTCATGGGTAAATGGTAGGGTAAAAATGCCTAATTATCATTAACAACAATGTCCTATGCGGATTAGTATGTGGTGGGATGGCGTCTGGGCGGGGTTGTAGCCTCGACTCAGGGGTATGCCCTATACATAAGCATACTGATCTGGATGATACATGTGGAGTTAATGAGGTTAGGGTCTTTACCAAAGGAGGCTTCAAATTATTTTCAAATCATGTTCAAATCATTTTCCAATCATTTTCAAATACTAAACTATATGAACTCACCAACCATGTGTTGATTTTATTTTTGCATGAATTCTCAGGTGACGAACAGGTCAACTAGGAAGCTTATGCTTTTGGGCTAGGACTTCATATAGAAGAATAGTATTTTGGACCTGCATACTTTTGAAGACATCATTATACAATTTATTTTGTATATCTTGTGTAAATACAAGATATTCATTTTATGATGTTTACAATAGATTTACATTGTTAAATTATAAACGTTACTGATGTAATTTAACTTTGTAATTCTATTTTACTTAGCATTTCTCATTTATATCATGTGCAATGTAAACAATCTGATCACTTCTGATTATCACTCCCGATATCGCGCCCCGGGAACCTTCCGCCCGACGGGGACTCCGATCCTACCCCGCCGGCTCGGGGTGTGACAGTTGTCATAGTCAATATCAACAGTGTTACCGTCGGCCACTTCAATGTTAAATGGATTATCTAATGTTGTGCGTGTTCCACAAAGTATAGATTCGTAGTCATCAGAAACAAAGCTTCTATCGGCACCAGAATCAAATAATATCGAAGCATAGTGTTATTAATCAGGAACGTACCATTCACGACGTCCTGGTTGGCTTGAGCTGCTGGAGAATTCAGCTGAAACGCTTTTCCTCTCTCAAACGTCGATTGTTTCCCGTCAGCCTTGGGCATTGGTATCGGAGGTGATTAGGATTACCACACTCGTAACAGGCTCTTGCCTTTACGGGTGCAGGACGAACCGGAGCAACATGTGGGTGGTTCATCAGTTATGTTGGTGGAGCTGGTAGAGCAAGTGGAGCTGGTTTCATATTTTGCACTTGTGGTGCACTCGGGCATATGTTAGCATAATGACCATACCTCCGGCAATTGTTGCAAACACGTCAAGGTATGTTTGGAGTATGATGATATCGACATATGTTGCACTGTCGGTTTACTCCAACATATGGCTTGTTGATGGAAGCACTGAATGATTGCTGACTTGTCTGAGCAGCAGGAATAGTTGCAGCAAAGTTTCTGTTCTTTCGCTTGCGACCACTGCTTTTGGAGGAGCTTGAAGGTTCAGTCTTGACTTCGGTGGAGGGCTTGTTGATGGTTGTCTTAGCTTCAGTCTTCTTTCTCCTTTTTCGGGTAGTTTTTCCTGCCTTCACGTGGTTATCAGTCAGTGTAGTAGCAAACCGAATAGCAGCTTCAAGAGTGGTAGGGTTGCTACCAAATACCACTAATATACTTCTCAATATACTTCTCAATATGAAGACCGCTAATATACTTCTCAATAGCTCGGTCCAAAGGAGTGACAAGGTGTGGTACCAGTAAACTCAATTCATGAAATCGGGAGTTGTAGGTTATATTCTCCCCACTCTCCTGCTTAAGTTCCCAGAACAAAGCTTATAGCTTCCTCATTTCGCTATGAGGACAGAACTCAGCAGTCATGAGTCCTTTCACTTCAGTCCAGTTAATGCTAGGGCAGCATCAACTCCCCTAGTTCGCTTCTGGCCATTCCACCAAGTTAATGCTCTCTTTTGGAATACATTGGTGGCATAGCGCACCTTCAGATTATTGGGAATATTGATACTGAGAAAAGTATTCTCAATGCTCTCGCCCCACTGCAACACACCATTGGCCTCCTCAGCGCCCATGAACTTCGCACGCAACCTCTCAATGCACTGTATTTGGTTTATGTATAGGGCATAAGTAGAAGGCGGTCGCAACCGCTTCAGCCGCAAGCCCACCACCTCTACATTACATTACGATTATGCGCTTGTTAAGGATTAGGGTTAAAGTCACTATAATACACAAGCAATCACTATGATCTACCAATTAGTAAAAAGAAACGACACTTAGCGCATTGATATCTATCTAGTATGATACCATATAACAACATATCAATTAACACGTAATAAACATATAACAAGATAGTCCTCCTAAGATAGTAACTAGAGTATGAATTACTCATACTTAGGTATCCTATGGGTAAAGACTAGGTCATCCATGTTAATAAGCTAATTCCCTATAACCTAGGATCTGATACCAATCTGTAACACCCCGACTGACGGTGGAATCATCGGGATGCCACGAAGTGTGTAGTTTGTTCATAAGCTCGTGGGCATCTAAAGTTTAATGATCACATATCATTTAAGCATTCAAATTAATTACACATAAATCATGTTCGTCATGAATCAATTTCATCAATTACCCAAAAGATGTAGCTAAGTTAACTATATCCTAGTATTCAGTAGATGAAGTTAAATTAGCTAAGTTCATAATCCTATGTGATGTTATTCCAAAAGATGCAGAGCTATCCTTCTCTACGTACTTCTCCTCATGACCTGAAACATGTGTAAAAACAAGTGTCAACTACACAAGTAGTTGGTGAATAATCATAAATTAAACACACCCATAAATAGTTTATCAAAGTTTAAGCATACACATGTGAATCTTTAGAGAAGAACATAACCTATGCATTCACTAACAAGCAAATCAAAATGTTATACAAATAAGTTTAACCAAATATAGCATTTCTAACAATAATAATATAGCATACAATTACCATGGAGGACCGAAGTCGACTCAATCAACAGTACAAGTAATCACTACGGAGGACCGAACAAAAAATCAACAGCATAAGTGTCTTCTGCAGAGGACCGAAGTCAACTCAATCAACAGCGTAAATGTCTTCACTGTGGAGGAACGAAGTCAACTCAAATAACAGTGTTTCTGATCAAGACAATTCTAGTGTCAACACATCAATGTCATCCAAGTTTCACAAGTGTTATGCAAAAAGTATAAAATTTTAAGTCATACATGTTTCACCCCCAAAACAAAACAAAATAACATTAAACTAAAACAATACAAATACAATAATCATAAAGATTTTCTCATCAACTCACTTGCAATCTTCAAACTTCAATTCAACAGTTGAAGTTGATGGTATCAGGTACTACCAACAAGGAATATGAATGTGAATAAAGTAATTGTAAACTTTGCAATTTACCTGAAATTGTCGAGTGCCACATCAGCCCTTGTTGAAAGAAATTTCATCCCGAAATTTGGTTGTTGTCGGTAGTGTTTGAGAACAAAATTTTTCAGTTGTCACATCATCCCCTTGTTGGAAAGAAATTTCATCCTGAAATGTATCCATTTTTATCCGTGTTTGATGTTGTCTGTTTGAATAGATGTGAATATTTGTGCGTCATTTGATCCTCACGTTCCCATGTGAATTCAGGTCCACGTTTTGAGTTCCATCATACTCTGATAATCGAACTCTGCTTGAGTTGTTTGACTTCATGATCTATGATTTCTACTCGTTCTTCCACGAATCGTAGTTTTTCATCCACCTCGATCTCATCCAGTGGATTTACAAGTTTCTCGTCAAATAAGCACTTCTTCAAGTTCGAGACATGGAATACGCTGTGAACTCCGTCGAGTTCTTTGGGCTGGTTGAGTTGGTATGCCACTAGGCCAATCATTTTCTGGATTTCAAACGGTCTGATATACCGTGGGTTTAATTTACCTTGTTTCCCAAAACAAATAACGCCTTTCCAAGGTGAAACTTTCAGAAGGACTTTATCTCATACCTGAAATTCCAAAGGATTTCGGCGCTTATCGGCATAGCTCTTATGATGATCACGAGCTGCCGCCATTCAGTTTCTGATTTGCACGATTATCTCCGTATTTTCGTGTACAAGTTACGGGCCAGTGAGTTGACTATCGCCCACTTCCGCCTAGCAAATAAGCGATCGGCACTTCCTGCCATAGAGTGCCTCAAAAGACGATGCCTGGATGCTTGTATGATAGCTGTTGTTGTAGGAAAACTCCACCAATAGTAGGTCAGTTTCCCAACTGTTGCCGAAGTATACTATGCAAGCTCGTAGCATGTCTTCGAGATTTTGTGTCGTGTGTTCGCTCTTGCCATTGATTTGTGGGTGGTATGCTGTACTCATATCGAACCGTGTAACAAGAGACTTTTGTAATGATTTCCAGAAGTTTTAAGTGAATCGAGCATCTCGATCAGATATGATGGAGATTGGCACTCTATGTTGGGAGACTACTTGAGTAACGTAGATACTGGCTAGCTTTTCCATCTTATCATTTTCCTTGATCGCAAGGAAATGTGCTGACTTGGTCAACCTATCCACAATTACCTAGATAGTGTCGCATCCACTAAGTGTAAGGGTTAATTTGGTAATAAAATCCATGAAGATTTTCTCCCATTTCCACATGGGGATTTCTGGTTGTGTTAGTAACCCGGATGGTTTCTGGTACTCAATCTTGACTTTGGCACATGTCAAGAATTTGCTCACATAGGTGGCAATGCCGGCCTTTATGTTTGGACACCAATATAATATCTTAAGATCATGATACATCTTGCCTTATCCTGGGTGAATGGAATAGCGAGACTTATGTGCCTCGTCCATCACAAGGTCTCATAAGCTCCCATGATGTGGAACCGAGACGCGTTCCATGAAGTAGTGTAAACCATCGGCTTTCACCTCTAGTTGCTTCTCCATTCCCCTCAATGATTCTGTCACTAAGTTTTCTTCCTTTAGTGCTTCAGTTTGGGCATTACGTATTTGTTTAGGGAAGTTTAGGTGAATTGTGAGTTGTAAAGCTCGTACCCTGTCACACCCCGAACCGGCGGGTCGGATCGAGTGTCCCATCAGGAGGAAAGGTCCCGAGGCGCGATATCGGGGTGATAATCGGAGTGATCAGATTGTTTACATTGCACATGATATAAAATGAGAAAACACTTAATGAAATAGAATTACAAAGTTAAATTACATCAGTATTGTTTATAATTTAACAATGTAAATCTACTAATAATATCAGAAATCTTCCATCTTGTATATGCGCGTCCAAAATACTAGGTCCTCTATCTGGGCATCCTAGCCATAAGCACGGACTTCTTAGTTAAACCTGTTCGTCAACAGAGAAGTCATGCAAAAATAAAGTCAACACATGATTGGTGAGTTCATATAGTTTTGTTTGAAAATGAATTTGTACAAACTTGACCAAATGACAACCTTAACGTCATTAACAACCACCTAAACTATCCAGCCAAGTATGCTTATATATAGGGCATACATAAGGTCAAGCCCAGCCGCCAGCCCACCACATACCGAACCACATACATTGTCATTAATGATAAATAAGCGTTTCATCCCACAAACTGAACTGACAACTTTGAATAATCTGGAAACGTTAACTTTTGAACACGTTAATTAAATTGCTTAAATAAATGAATAAATAAACATTAAATTAAAATCAAAGTCCTAATGATTGGGCCTTAGTCAACTCGAGTAGACTAGTATAACAATCAAGGTTCTCAGGAGTTGAGGAAATCTGTAAATATCATCAAACATGCGACCTATAATCAATCAGTCTAGCTAGGACATCTTTTGATGTATACAATTTTATAGTTCGTTCTAGATCGTCCTTCTTCGTTCTTGTTCGTATAGATCGTTAGTTCTTTGGCACTTGCTATCTTTGAATATTTCCCAGATAATCCTCTGAAAATAGATCGTTGAAAACAATTCTTCGAAATAAATCTTTAGTTCTTTGAAAATAAACCGTTGAAAATAGTTCTTTGATTTACATCTTTAGTTCTGTGAAAATAGACCGTTGAAAATAGTTCTTTGTGATAGTTCTTTAGTTCTGTGAAAATAGATCTTTGAAAGTAGTTCTTTGATGTAAAATAGTTATCTACTCATGATGAATAAATAACCCATTTGGAAAGCCTGCAAATAGTTTACCTAGACAAAATATAGGATAACAATTATACATGTAAAACATATATGAAGTAAAAGCATTGAAGTAAATATAATCCAAGGAAAATAATTTGCGCATGCTTCTCAGCCCCGCTTTTATAAAACAAAGATGTTTAGAAACGGTGCAATGAACTCACCTGTGTTGTAGCTCTTATGATTCAACCAAGAAAATATTCGCGCTCGTTTGTTGTAAACTAGGTATCTTTAGCAGCTGTGTTGATTTAATATGATTCGAATACTATAAGTATTTATATTTTTACGTATATAGGGTTTAGGTCTCGGCATGCGACTATGTGTCCTATATACGTACTAATGTGTTACTAAGATTTTCTCTAACTATTCTATATTACATACCCTCTATGAACCCTTATCCCTTAGTTAATCACAACTAAACCTTATTTATATAAGGTTTATACTAATAACATACATGATCTTTTAAATAAACTGTCATTTATAAAATCCTCTTCAAATTGCAAATATTAAGTTTATAAATCACTTAAACTAGTTGGAAAAAAATTTAATAAGATAATTTATAAGTCCTTATATTTTAGTAAAACATAAGTTATTTTTATGAAAAATATAAGTTGAACATGAAAGAACTTAAGTTAATCTTACTTGATTAACTCTAAGTCCTTCATTAGTTCTTTGTTACAACGCCGTTCTTTGTTCGTCCTCGTGTATAACTTGCATTAGATTGTTCATTTTGAACCATCTAAGTTGTCTATACCATTGCATAAAATCACTAAGTATTGAGTGTTAACACGTAAAGTCAACACATCTATACTTAGTTTGTTTCTTGATCTTCAATAGATCTCAACTTGTTTCTCTAGTTCTTTGAATTCATAATTACTCATCGTGTCACCTTTTGATGTAATCTAATATTAACTTAGAAAGTTAATTTATTAATTCCCAATGTTACTAACTTAGTACCTATGAACATTATGATTTTGCTTTGTGCTTGTTTAACCATCCAAGACTATCGTTGATAATATCATTATGTTCCATGATTTTCATTGATAAAAGCTTTAACACTCAAAACACAAGTACTTGTTTAAAACATATGGTTGTGTATTGTGATAGTTTATAAAAGTTTTAGTGTTAGAAAATTTATTATTTTTGAACACAAATCGGTTAACACCAAATATAGTTCATCGAACCACTGTTTGATATTAACATTTTTCCTATGATTTAGTTGAAAAAATTCAGGCATTTAAACCCAAATTAGTCTTTTAAAACATGTTTTTATGTGTTACAGTTTTTAGGGAAATTTTGATATGATAAACATTAGTATTGGTGATCATTAGAATCGGCTACCACATAAAACGCTAAGGCATCCCTACTCGACACCCATGTGTTCTCATCATTCCCATGAACTCGATTTTCCATGGTTGAAGATGATTCCAAGTTCTATTCATTTGGAAGACATGAACCAAGCTAATCTAGGCCACAATCAGTAATATCTATGGCCACAGGTCCAGCAATGTCGATGAGACAATATATAGCCCCAAACCTGCCAGCACTATGGGTTCAACGGTTTCACTTTGGGCAGCCCTTAGGCCATCAATACAGCCATTTACCCAGGTTCTAACCCTTCCCAGCCCTTCAAAATCTTAAACCCTTGATGTTTCATGAGTTCATGAAATTCCTAAGGCTTTAAAGGGGTCCTAAACCGGCTGAAACAGGGCTGTTCGTTAGAACAACAACAGTATCACAAACAGCCCCTTTTGAACTCGATTTTTGTCAATATCCAGCTCCAAATCGACTCCCAACTGACCCAAACATCAATAACTGTTATACTTAAGTGCTTAACTCATTTTAGTGCAAGATCCTAGGGTTTTACAACTCAAAAATCGGTTGAAAGTTGCTGCTGTTAGAGAATCTAACCAAAACAGTAGCAATCATGAAATCAGCTTGTTTGAGCTCATTTTTGGTCTGTTTTTGATGATTCAAAGCTTGATTTCTTCCTCTTAAAACGATCTACATGTTTCTATAGTCTTTTTAGTGTTCATCCTAACTGATTTGAAGTGATAAGAACGATTTAGAAGCTTACCTTTCATAAATAGTGGAAAACCCTCAAAAACCGGAACTTCTCACTTAAACTGTGACCATCTCAGTCCGTTTCAGCTCCGATCAGTTGTAATACTGTATTCATCTCGTTCCCACGATCATTTCAACTCCTAGAACGTCGAATTTGGTGGTGAAATGAAGAAGTTATAGTGATTTGAAGTTGAGAATCTGAAGAAAAACGGGATGGCCGGAAATCTTGAAGAAGAAGAGGTGTGTGGCTGCAAAATGAGAAGAGAAAGAAAAAGTTAAGGGCTTTTATAGCCTGAGTATGTTTGGGTGTGTTCGATCTCGCTCGGTTTTGGTTTCGCGCGTCGTTTTTCATAGTTTTCGTAATATTACGTAACTTAATAAAGATAGAAGTTTTTTAAACGTTTTAAAATGGTTATTCCTAATAAATTAACTAAATATCTTTTATTTATTTTTTTTTTAAATTTCGAAAATCGTTTAATTTAATTGTTTAATCGAATCATGCGGTTTTCGCGCGTATTCGTTCAGATCGTCACCCGCACGAACACGACGACAACTATACTTTCCGATTTGATTTTCTAATTACTGGACATCGTTCAGAACGTTAAACTTACAGATATATTCGTGCGAATCATCACTCACAAGAATACTCCGTCAGTTTTATATTCATATAACAACGTCCGTTATTGTTTTGTTCTGTACAACCTCACATACGTTTATACATAATAATTCCAAACTAAAATTCACATAATAGTTCTGTGTTGTCAGATATGATTCTGACTTTTAAACCATGAATTCAGGATATGATTCTGAAATAGATCTGTAATAGTTTTGTATTAAACATCTAATGATCATAATACAAATGTAATATACATAGTTCGTACCTGGTCTACTGTACAAGTCACTGTTCCGGCTACGGTTCCGACACTAATGTTACAGTCTCCCATTGTTAGAGAAATTTCGTCCTGAAATTTAAGAATCATTCGTGGGTACATCTTTCTCTACAAATAGATGGGGATACTTGGACTTCATGTGATCCTCGCGTTCCCAAGTAAACTCAGGTCCGCGCTTTTAATTTCATCGAACCTTGACGATCAGAATACGGCTTCGCTTCAGTTGTTTAACTTCGCGATCCATAATCTCTAAATGTTCCTCGATAAAATGTAGTTGTTCATCCACTTGAATATCCTCAACCGATATGACAAGTGATTCGTTCGCAAGGCATATCTTAAGGTTTGAGACGTGAAACACGTCGTGTACACCGCTGAGTTCACCGGGTAATCTCAGCTTATATGCAACAGGACCTATTCGCTGCATGATCTCGAACATTGCGGTGCTAATTTGCCTTTCTTTCCGAAGCGAACGACACCCTTCCATGGGGATACCTTCAACATGACACGGTCTCCCAATGGAAATTCCAACGAGTTACGCTGTTTGTCAAGATAGTTCTTTTGTCTGCTTCGGGCTGCTTGTAACTTTTGTTGTATCTGGGAGATCTTATCTGTGGTTTCCTGAATAAGCTCTGGCCCAGTTATTTGGTTATCTCCTACCTCGGTCCAACAGATCGGTGACTGGCATTTTCTACCATAAAGTGCCTCGAATGGAGCGCATCCGATGCTACTATGGTAACTGTTATTATAGAAGAATTCTATCAGTGGCAAATGGGAATCCCAATTCCCACCGAAATCCAAATACATGTTCGCAACATGTCCTTGAGGGTATGTATAGTACGTTCGCTTTGACCGTCCGTTTGTGAATGGTAAGCTGTACTCAAGTTCAAGTTCGTCCATTGTGACTTCTGCAACGACTGCCAAAATATTGATGTGAGTCTGCTATCTCGATCTGATATGATAAACAATGGTACACTGTGACGCACCACTATCTCACTGATGTATAATCTCGCCAGTTTATCCATTGTGAAGGTTTCACGCGTTGGCAAGAAGTGAGCAGATTTGGTTAACCGATCGATGATAACCCAAATTGTATCATGACCACTAGAAGTGAGGGGTAGCTTGGTAATGAAATCCATAGCTATTTGTTCCCACTTCCATAGCGGAATCTCGGGTTGTTCCAGTAAACCTGACGGTTTCTGGTGTTCCGCCTTAACCTTTGCACATATCAGACATCGACCGACATACTCGGCTATATCTTTCTTCATTCCCGGCCACCAATAAAATCCCCGTAAATCTTGGTACATCTTATCAGTGCCCGGGTGTACCGAGTACCTAGTCTTGTGCGCTTCATCAAAAATAAGTTTCCTCAATTCATCTGCTGCAGGAATCCACACGTGATCCTGGTAGTAGATAAATCCATCTGGTTTCGTCTCAAACTGTCGTTCTGCTCCACAATCAAGTTCTTTCTTCAGATTACCCTGTTTCACTGATTCCTGTTGAGCATGTACAATCTTGTCATGTAGACTTGTCTGCACAGTCATTCCCATTGCTCTTACGCGCAATGGTTTGACCCGTTCCTTCCAGATCAAGGCATAAGCTACAACGTTTGCCTTACACGGATGATACTTGATCACATAGTCGTAATCATTCAGAAGTTCAACCCAACGACGCTATCAAAGATGTGCTGTAGACTTTTGTGATTAGTGAAGATAGTACACTGGGTGCCATACAAGTAATGCCTCCAAATCTTCAGTGCGAAGAATACTACTCCCATTTCTAGATCATGTGTTGTGTAGTTCTTCTCGTGTATCTTCAACTGTCTTGAGGCATACGTAATAACGTTGTCTCGCTGCATTAACACACAACCCGAGTCCCTGATGGGAAGCGTCACAATACACTACAAAGTCGTCTGTACCCTCTGGGAGAGATAAGATTGTAGCATCACATAACTTCTCAATGCCTGGAAAGCATCTTATTGTTTTTGCTCCCAAACAAACGGCTCACTTTTCTGAGTTAACTTGGTGAGAGGCAAAGCTATCTTAGAAAAGTTTGAAATAAACCTTCTATAATAACCCGCTAGTCCCAGAAAAGACCGTATCTCCGTAGGTGTCATCGGAGTATCCCAATTATTAATAGCTTCGATCTTGGCAGGGTCCACATGTATTCCTTTACTATTGACTACATGGCCCAAAAACTGAACTTCCATTAGCAAAAATTCACACATAGAGAATTTGGCATATAGTTGTTCTTTCTTCAACAGCTCCAAAATCTTCGTGAGGTGTTGCTCATGTTCTGCTTTGCTTTTGGAATAAATCAGTATGTCATCAAAAAAGACAATGACAAACTGATCCATATATGGCTTGCACACTCGGTTCATGAGATCCATGAAAACTGCTGGTGCATTTGTCAATCTGAAACGCATCACCGTAAACTGATAATGCCCATACCTGGTTCGGAAAGCCGTTTTAGGTATTTCTTCTTCCTGAACTCTGAGCTGATAATATCCTGAATGCAAATCTATCTTGGAAAAATACTGCGCTCCTTGTAGTTGGTCAAAAAGATCATCAATTCTCGGTAATGGATACCAATTCTTCATGGTTAATTTGTTCAACTCCCTATAATCTATGCACATTCGAAAGGATCCATCCTTCTTTTTCACGAACAAAACCGGAGCTCCCCACGGTGAGTAGCTCGGTCGGATAAAACCCTTATCCAATAATTCTTGCAACTGATTTGACCATTCCTGCATCTCCGAAGGGGCTAACCTGTAAGGAGATTTTGCAACAGGAGTTGCTCCAGGAACTAAGTCAATACAGAAATCTACCGGTCATGCTGGTGACAAACCTGGTAGATCGTAAGGAAATACTTCAGGGTATTCCTTTACTATTGGCACGTCTTGCATCTTGATCTTGTCTTTCTCTCTTTCCACCACGTGAGCTAGGAAGGCTACACACTACCTCTGTAAACACTTACGCGCCTTTATGCAAGATATGATTTTGACACTCGGTTTTGCTTGATCCCCTCGAACTTCCAACACTCGATCGTTCGCCATTGGAACTCGAAGCAGCTTTTCGGAACAGATGACTTCCACCCTACTGAGAGATAGCCAATCCATCCTGAAAATGATGTTGAAACTACTGTGACAACTAGTTCCTGACCTTCCGGCAAATCCGTACGGTGTCTGTACTTACACCTAAAACTATGTGTGAACATTATGTGATGAACAGTATGTGACAACAAATCAGTGGAAACAATTAACAGCTGTGTATATTTCAATGAGAATTGAAATATAAATATACAGCAATACAATGTGAATAACAGTTGTATGTGTTTAAGTGAAAACTTAAATACAGTAAATACAACAACTCAAGTGAAGCAACAATGTGAGAACAAATAACGAAAACATATCGGTTGCGATCTGATCTTCACAAATGACAGAAATCAGATGGCCGATAATTCTATGAGCAAACAAGTGTAATTATGTGCAATCAGGTGTGTTAGTTGCGTCCGTCTGTGAGAATGTCCAACGCAAAACAATAACTCAGTATCGTATACGAATAATAAACTGACAGCGTGTTTGCGTGGGTGACGATTCACACAAACATATATGTGGGTCTAACATTCTGAACGATAACTGATAAGTAGAAAACCAAATCAGAAAGTGAAACGTACGATCGTATTCGTACAGCTAGCGCTCTGTACGAAAACGCGCGTAAGTGACGTTTTCTGATGAAACGGCTAAAACAAACGATTTCAATCGTTAAAAATAATAAAAACATGAGATAATGATAATATATTTTAGAAATTAACACTTAAACCCTAATTTATAACTTCAACTTTGTAAAACAACATGTAATTCTCGCTTCGTAACGAAATAGAAAGGTTTAATGGTCGAATCGTGAACGAGACAGTAAAAATAGGTAAATTTAATATTTTACGTTTTACAATTTTGAAACTCATCAAAAAAATCCAAGAAAACTAAATCCCACGTTTAATTAGTTAGTGTGTAACCGTAGAACACGCGTATTAGGTTCCGGAAACGAAACGAAATCGGACACCGAGCAAGACCAAACACGTGGGTAAACACCCGAGGTATAAAACCCCATATTTTTCTTTCTTTCTTCCTCATTTTTTCATCAATTTCACTCTCTCTCTCTCTCTCTCTCTCTCTCTCTTCTGGCGCTTCTCTCTCTCTCTAGAATCTCAAGTTTCAAACACCAAGAACACCTTCATTTCTCAATGAAATCACTCCATTTCGGTGTCTAAACGAAGCCCTCAATCTCCCCTACAAGAAAGTACAACGGATCTGAAGTGACACCCCACAAAATCGAGGAGCGTGAAAATAACATCAGTAACAACAAAGAGCGCGTGCATTTCCTGTTAGTACTTAGTCAACCACATCAACAGCAAGGTGAGTTCATATGCCCCTTTTCTAATCTTCTATTGATTTGGTGAAATCGATCTGGATCGTATCACGAAGTCCTACGAGCAATTAAACACATGCGGAATCTATGTTTGATCTATAAGAATCAAAGAAGAACAAGCATTTCTATAATCATCTTCATCTCATTAATCAATATCAATTAATTACAAGTCTCACAAAGAGAATTCTCACACAGAGAATACACACACACTCTCTACAGGTTTTCTGAGGTTATGACAAAATCAGAAAAACCTTCTATATTTACAAACACTGCCAGCCGAACCTATCCTTAGCCGAACCCTTAGGTTCGCCAGCCGAACCTTGAGGTTCGCTGGGCGAAGCTAGGCTGCCAAACCTAATAGGTTCGTTGAACCTTCCAAGGTTATAGGTTCGCCAAACCTATCAATGTTATAGGTTCGTCGAACCTGCTAAGGTTCGTGGGCCAGACGAACCTAAGCCAAACCTTTATAACTTTCTATAATTTACATGTTTGAATAGCAATCTATTACAAATATGTACTAACAAACTCCCCCTTAATAGTTGCTATCAAAAACTCTTCAGTCTTTGTCTTCAACTTTTTCTTCAACCCCACAGGTTTCTCCACAAACATTATCAACAGCTCGTATCACAACCGATATAGGAATATTGGCTAATCTTTCTACTTTCAACTTAGCATCCCTGTCATCAATTTCCTTTTGTACCTTCATCAGCTCCACATACAAATAGTTCACATCTTCCCAATTGCATCCTGAATGTATACCCAGAGTGTAACACATTCGAGCAATGGTCTGAAACTGAATTGCCATGTCTTTATAACTGATCCCCACATCATGATATCCTTCAGCTGCAAAAATCTCAGCCATATTCAGCAAATCAATGTCTTCCTTTGAGCAGTTGACTATCCAAACTGGATCCAGCATTCTAATAACCCTCCATTGATCTTCTTGTTTTAACAAAATCACTGCTTCAGATGTCTTCTCATCATAGAACCAGAACTTGAAATATGGATTCCAATTCTGTTCTACCTTTCTCAACCTTGGTCTTTTGAAAACTTTTGGCTTTGAATATCCATGCAGCTTGTCTTTGACTTGAGGACTCAACAAACTCCACCCAGATCTAGCTTCTTTCTTCAATAGCTTCTCAAATGTTTCATTGTGCTTAGTTTGAATGGGCTTTATCATCTTCAATCTGGACAACTCCATACACTCAAAAGATGGTAAAGACAATAGATCTAATGCCTTTCCAAAGTATTGACATCCATCAATCCGCTTCACTACATAACACCCTTTATCATTGATACTTCCTGAAATGTTGTGAAAATAACCATAGCTAACATTTCTTCCAATCATCTTCGACTTAGATCCAATCTTGAATCTCGTGAATTGTTATCTTGGTTGTCTTGAACTTTATCGTCTATGATTTCAATTATTTGTTTGAAGATGTACAAGTGATCAATAATATACTTCATTTCATCTTAATCCTCTTTCCATAGATCCATGTTAGTCCTTTCTTTAACCTGAGCCAATGATGTTCTTGATACACCTCCAAGATCAAAAATCTTCTTTAAAGTATTCAGATTGTACAAGTTTTCATCTACTGGATCATCATGCTCAAAATCAAAGAACTCTATATCATCATCTTGTTCAAAATCAAAAACTTGATCATAATCCACTTCAAACATCTCATAAAAATCATTTCTTGAATATCCACCAGCAATCTCTCCTTCTTCCAAGTCTTTATCTTTAAATCTTTCAACAATCAATCTTTGCAAATCAATAACAGAATGTTGTTTAAACAAATCAAGAAAAGTAGGCAGAGAATAATCAACAATCTCCTTTTGATATTCCATTTCAGTCAAATCTTCAACATCAACATCATTACAATCTTTAGCCCTATCAGAAGAAACAGCTGAAACTGGAGTAGCATCTAGAGAAATCTTGGAAGGATCATACACTACAATAGCACCAGTCCGTGAATTCAGCCAACCAGATCCACCTGATCCTGCCACATCACCATCATCTTCTTCATCATCACCATGATCATTCATGCCTGGATGTTCATCAATATCTGAATCACCATAGTCAACTTTCTCATCTTCCTCTTCCTCTTCCTCTTTCTTATCATCTACATTCACAAACACCTTTTCAGCACCAGAAGCTTCAGCTTGAGAATCTTTCACATCAAAATCTTTAATCTTCTGTCTCAAATCTCTATTTTCATTCTGCAACTTAGCAATATCAACATTTTGAATTTCAATCATAGCCTCTAAAGAAGTAATTCTTTCATTCATCAGCTTCTTTTCAGCCAAGTCTTCTTCCCTCCACTTCATCAACTGAGCAATTTGATTTTTCATCTCATCTAATTCACTTGTGCCTGAAGAAGATGGTTGATCAGCTTTGACTTTCTCCTTTTCCATCTTATATTGATCAAACTCTTTTGACAACAAAGATATTCTTCTTCTAAGCTCAGTGTCATCATAATCCACAGTAAAATTTAGATCCAAGTCATCTAAATTTCCAAACAAAGAATCTTCTCTGGAAGTATGAACATCTTGAAATGAAGTTTCTTGAAAAGATGTTGTCACTGTAGTAGTATCCATGAATGAAGGAACAAAAGAAGCTACATTCACATACTCAGGAGTTTGCCCAAAACCTCCTTGAAATGTAGAAACAGTAGTGACTTGTGTAGAAACCAGAACAGAGACAGATGGTGTAGAATCAAAAACAGAAGCAGATGATGTAGAAGTTGCAGAAGTAATCACAGGTGAGGATACAATGATCCTAGGAGCTTTAGATTTCTTCTTTGTTGGACCTTTGGCCATCCTCTTCTTCTTTTTTGGCCTTGATGACTCAGGCTCTTCAGCAATAAAACTAGGATCAGCAACATCTTCTTTATCTTCTTCAGTCTTTTGTTGAGCAGATCTTTTCTTCAATCTTTTAATCACTGTACTCCCTCTCACAATAGTCTCTAATTCAGACTCTGTCTCTGAAGACTCTTCACCTTCATCTTCAACCTCAACATTCTCAGCATCAACATGAATGGAAGAAGTTTCTTCTTGTTGCCTTTGTTCTTCATGTTGATCTGGAAATACAACCTGAAGAGGTACCAGTGTAGTAGGAGTTACACTTGGCCGTTGAGATTTAGCTTGACTTTGTTGTTGTGATCTTGAAGATTGAGATGGTGATTTCCTTGTCTGTTGTCTTGGAGGAGGAGGAGGTGCTGGTTGTTGCTGATCATCATCATCACTAAACACTTCACTATCATATACTGAATCTGCATGCCTCCATGCATCATCCTCAGGAGCTACATAATTAGCCCTGGCACAGTGACAAAGTAGCTCTTTAGTCAACACCTCATCATTGCTCTTCTGATACACTTTGACCTGACCAAGACTTGAGTCAGTCATATGCTTGAGCTTAAGCAAGTCAGAAGCAACTCTGGGTAGCATCTGCTGCTCAGGAAGCCTCTCATCAATAAGCATCTGGAAAAATCGGGGATACATATAGAATCGATCCTTAGCTTTGGTGATATTGTCAGACATGTATCTGAATATCATAGCAGAGAAATTGAACGGTTTGTTCAATATCAAAGCCACCATAGCCGATCGCATCAAGTATCGTAGCTCATCAAATGTCCCCTTCCTCATGCTCAAACAATGCAGTAAAACATGAGCAAGCAGTTTATACTGCAGAGGAAGCTTTCCTTTCTTGATTGATGTCACATTGTACACTACAAAGTAACGTGCCCACATGAAGCAGCCTTTGATGCACCTCTCTGGTATAAGTGTCATCCCAGCAGGTTCTCCCCCAAACTGTAGAACCCGTCTAATATCAGCCTCTGTAATGCGAATTGCTTGTCCAAGGACATTCGCCTCAATCACATACTCTTCATCTACACTGATCAATCTGGCTGATTCCCAGAAGCTCTGTACATGTGATCTGTAGATCTTACAAGAGTTGGATATGGCATGATATATCCTCGAACGTCTCAAAAACTCTATCATCGGCCTAAAATCTTTGCCGTTCTTGGTGTTAGGATCCAGGTATGCACACAGATTGTGCTTATATCCGAAAGTAAGATTCGCCATTTATACAATCAGAAAAAAACAAAATTAAAACAAAATTTAAAAAAAATTAAAAATTAAAAAATAAAAAATTTGTAAGTGTTGAACCCAGCGAACCTCCCCTTGAGACGAACCTAAGTCTAGACGAACCTGTTGTGAAGACAAACCTATTCAACTGAACGAACCTTCTGATGAACGAACCCTTGAATGAACGAACCTTCAATGAACGAACCTTGAATGAACGAACCTTGAATGAACGAACCTTCATACCAAACGAACCTTTTGGTCAAACGAACCTTGACCAACAAAGGTTCGGTTCTTATGAAATTCAGAGGTTCGTCACTAACCTATTAGGTTCAAACGAACCTTCAAGATTCAGCGAACCTTAGTTCGATCAGCGAACCTAATCCATTTCAAAATCAAATTTTCAAATCTTCGAATTAGTTTATAAAATTTATACCCCAAGATTCGTAACACAACAATGAACAACTTTAATAAAAGCAATTTGTCCAGAACTCAGTTTTTAATAGATTTTGACTCAACAAACAAGGTTCGACTTAAACAATCCTAAAACCAGTCATATCTTTTGATTTAGCCGGTCAAACTCCAAGATTTATACCTAAAAATGA
This sequence comes from Mikania micrantha, assembly GCA_009363875.1. Taxonomy (NCBI): domain Eukaryota; kingdom Viridiplantae; phylum Streptophyta; class Magnoliopsida; order Asterales; family Asteraceae; genus Mikania; species Mikania micrantha. The sequence continues at coordinate 7,673,962 of CM018694.1, read as the reverse complement.
TCACAATGCAAATACGAATCTAATGACATCAGTCAAAAAGCTTCGGAGGTCCTTAATCAAAAATCGAAAAATCAAAACTTGCATGTTCGTTGAAAGCAATCTGATAAAAGTGACGAACGTTTTTCACGAACCAGTTATTTATATGCGAACCTTTTGACAAACCTTTTTCACAAACCTTTGACCAATATGTTGAACGAACCTATCAACGAACCTTTTCAGACGAACCTGTTCAAAACCTATTGAACGAACCTGTCCAACGAACCAATTGGACGAACCTCTCCAACAAACCAATTGGACGAACCTATCCAACGAACCTTCTCACAAACCTATTAGGCGAACCTTTTAAAAAAATTAATTTTATTTAAGATTTCAAAACAAACCAATGTTTTAATGTTTCAAAGTCAAAACAAATAATCAAAAATTATTGATTTAACATCAGATGAAAAGAAAAAACTTTTTGTAATTTTTTAAAAATTTTTTGAACTAAACTACAAATTTACCAAATCTAACTAAAATAACAAAACAATCACATCTTTTTGTTTGAGAAAGATCCAGACATGAGATCATATTGTATTACAATTATCAACACATCTGATTGAATTAATGAATGTATTTATTAGCAAATTACAATTCAAAGATGATTGTCAGTGTAAATATCCTCTTTAAATTTAATTAATTAGTTACGATATCAATTAAAACAACATTATCAAATACTTTATGTTTTTCATTTACTTGAACACATCCCCGACTTATGAATAATTAATCAAATCAAAAAGTTCTTGAAACAATACATTTCAATTTTAACTAGCTTGATCATGTAAAAACAAAGCAGAATTTCTTTTGAAAATAACAAAATATAAAACAATTTGAATATGTTCAAAATCTTGGAATTAAGGTTGATACTTACGTATGCTCAAATGATCCAGAAAATGAACGAAACAATAATTTAAGATTAAGCTTTTAACAATCATATCGATATTTTCATATATGCAGAGATTGTCCAAAACTTAATCAATAACCAAGAAAACAAACTTGACTTGTTTAAAGCTATAACAATCAGGTCGATAAGTAAGTATACGCAGAGAATGTTTCAGCTTTAAACTAAAACAAAAGAAAAACCAAATTAGAATTTCTTTTGAAAATTAAACACATGATCAAAACTAGTAATTTAACTTTTGTTCAAGAAACATTTTGTAAGATTAACTACCACTCATTCAGGACAAAACTAAGTACTGTGTCGTAAGTATCTGTTTTTCATAAAGCATAATCAAAATTTTGTCAAATGTTATCTTAACTAAGTTATAAACCTACCAACATATCATACTTCGTAATTGTAACTGCTCTTTATGTTTAAGTTCTTGTATGATACAGATGTGCTTCCAATTGCAAACAATGTGCTCTCATTTCTCACTTGGTCGAATCAATTTCCCAAAATTTTAAATTTTTTAATGTTTTTGTGTTTTTGATTTTTCAAATGTTTTTGTATTTTTCAAAATTTTCTCCACCTATAAACTAAAACACAAAACAACAAAAATTAAAATATCTGATGTTAATTCAATAACATTGATTGTGAAGGAAGTTGATTTGTTATTACCTCACCCATGACCCGAATTCCATTTAATTTGAGCAAATACTCAAAACGGTTTTTATCAAAGGCCTTGGTGAGAAGGTCTGCTCGTTGCTCATTGGTATGTATCTTCACCACATCAATAAGTTTCTTTTCATAGCAATCGCGTATGAAATGAAACCTAATATCAATGTGTTTGGATCGTGAATGATACACCGGATTCTTGGTTATAGCAATAGCAGCCTCGTTATCAACATGAATCGGGGTAGTAAGAAAATTCAAACCGTAGTCACTAATATGTTGTTGTATCCACAAAACTTGAGAACAACAACTGGCAGCCGCTACATACTCAGCCTCACAGGTTGAAGTAGCAACAGATGTTTGCTTTTTGCACTGCCAAGAAACTAAACGCTCCCCCAAAAATTGTGCACCTCCAGTTGTGGATTTCGCATCAGTCTTACATCCTCCATAGTCAGAATCACTGTAGGCATTGAAGGAAAAGTTATCATCCTTAGGATACCACAGACCGGTGTCTGGTGTACCCTTCAGATAACGAAGAATTCTTTTGACTACAATCAGATGTGACACTTTAGGTTTTGATTGATATCGAGCACAGATACTTGTAGCAAATACAATATCTGGTCTTGAGGCAGTCAGATACATCAAACTTCAAATCATTCCACGATACAAAGTAGCATCAATTATCTCCCCCTTAATATCAGGCTCAATCCCGTGATTAGGCTGAATGGGCATGGAAATTGGTTTTGAGTCAAACATGCTAAACCGTTTTAGCAGATCTTGAATGTATTTTGTCTAATGAATGAAGATTCCATCATCAGTTTGATCAATTTGTAAACCCAAGAAAAATTTGATATCAGACATGGCACTCATTTCGAATTTCTCAATCATCACCTCTTTAAACTCCAAGCACAATTGTTCATCGGTAGATCCAAAGATAATGTCATCTACATAGATCTGAACAAGAATAATATCCTTGCCCTTTTCCCGATAAAACAATGTCTTGTTAATCTGACCCCTATTGAACCCGTGTTCAATAAGGTGAGTCGATAATGTCTCATACCAGGCACGTGGAGCCTGATGTAGACCATACAGTGCTTTGTCTAAAAGGTAAACCTGATCCCGGTGGATAGGATCCTCAAAGCCCGGTGGCTGACAAACATACACTGTTTCCTTCAAGGAACCATACAGAAATGCAGACTTGACATCCAACTGAAAAACTTTGAATTTCTTGTGGGCAGCAAAAGCCAGAAAGAGTCTAATTGCTTCTAGCCACGCCACAGGTGCAAACACTTCATCGTAATCAATTCCTTCATCTTGTCTAAAACTTTGAACCACTAAACGTGCTTTGTTACGAACAATTACGCCTCGATCATCTCTTTTGCATCTTAACACCCATCCAGTGCCAATTTTCTTCTCTCCTTTTGGAAAATCAACTAGATGCCAAACACCCAACTTCTGAAACTGATTCAGCTCTTCTTGCATAGCCTGCACCCAGGCAGGCTCACGCAATGCTTCAATAACAGTCTTTGGCTCAATCTGAGAATTAAATGCTGAATGCATCCATAACTCTTGAGTTCCATGAGTTCTTTCTAACTCTGCATACAAATTTGCCTCATTTGTGATTTGATGTCGTGTCTATACTCCGGCATTTGGATTTCCAATGATCTGATCAACAGGATGATTTACATGGACTCTAGTGACAGGCACTTGCGGGACCCCAAAATTATGATCAAGATTTGTAATATTCTGATCAACATCTTGATCATGAGAAATAGCATCTTCAAAAATATCATGATCATCATCAGATGACCAATCATCATTAATTGCTTCTGAAACGCCTTCCTCAGGTGGAATATTATCAACAGCTTGATGAGAAATACCTTGATCTTCAGAATTCTGCAAATCATAAAACATTTGCAAGGTTATTTCATCATCAGAAACATTTGGAGACAAATTAAAAGACTCAAAAAGTTTATCATAATCAAAAAGCCAATCTGGTCCTTTTCCGTCTGGTATAGGTGTATGTCATTGAACATCCACACGATACCATAAATCCACAACACCCGTACGTTTATTAAACACACGTTTGTTAGGAAGACTGTTGCCAAGAAAGAAACCCTCTTCAACTTTAGAGTTGAATTTTGAATCTTTCTTAAGCATGGTACATGGAGCCCCAAAAGGTTCCAAGTGTTCCAGATTAGGTTTTCGATTTTGAAGCAATTCGTAGCATGTTTTATTGTATCTTTTAACAATCAAAACTCTGTTAATAGTAAAACAAGCTGTAGCCACAGCTTCACTCCAAAATGTAGTGGGGAGTTTAGAATCAGCGAGCATGGTTCTAGCAGACTCAATCAACGTTCTGTTCTTTCTCTCAGCTACACCATTCATCTGTGGTTCATATGGTGCACTGAATTGCTGCTGAATGCCCTTTGAATCACAAAATTCTTCCATTTGATGATTCTTAAACTCAGTCCCATTGTCTGAACGAACACGCCTAACTCTCAACTTTTACAATGTCTCCAACCTGTTAACCAACAACACAAAATTTTCATAAGTCTCAGATTTATACTTTAAGAACATGACCCATGAAAATCTAGCAAAATCATCAGTCACCACAAAACAATATGATTCACCACCTATACTTTTCACATTGATTGGACCAAACAAATCCATGTGAAGAAGTTCAAGTGGTTTATCAATATAAAACACTGTTTTTGTTTTACGTGACCTCCTTTTCTGTTTACCCTTCTTGCAAGACACACACACATCAGGGAGTTTAAAGTGTTTAACCGGTACACCCTCAACTAAATGATTGTGTACGAGATGATTCATCTTCTTGATATGAATATGCCCCATCCGTCTGTGCCAAGACCGTGTATCTTGCTCGGATGCGTTAGACACCAGATACGTCTCCACCTTATTCACCGTCTCCGCTTTCGCCATGTCAAGTATATACAAATCCTTGCTCCTGTCTGCAGTCATCAGAATCCACTCTTTAGGAATCTGAATTCCTTGTTGAAGTCCATAACACCGATTTTTACCGAACAACACTTTATAACCTTTATCACAAATCTGTGACACACTCAACAGGTTGTTAGTTAATTCTTTGCAGTAATTAACATTGTCAAAGGAAACTTTACCATTCATCAAACTACCAAACCCGGTAATCTGACCACCTTTGTCACCTGCAAAATTAACATAACTACCTTTCATCGACTTAAAATCCTTCAACAAACCCAACTCTCCAGTTATATGCCGTGAACATCCACTATCAACAATCCAGCGACTATTGATATGGCCCATGAATGCCACCTGCACAATAAATTAAAATTTTAACAGTATCAAAAGGGATGACTCCCGCCATTCCGGCGTCGAGTCTCCCTGAATGGACCCCTTCCATTCTGTTGTGATGAACTGCTTGAAGACCCATTTTCAATGCTTTCATCCTTTTTCCCAGAAATTTGATCACCTGATCTGCATCTCAATTTCCAAAAAGATTTTGACTTACTATTTTGTTTTGAAAATGATTTTGAAGAAAATTTATCATAGAAATCATCATCAGATGATGTCACCATTTTCACAAGCTTTTTCACATTCTTTTTGTTATCAAAAACTCTTTTCTTCTGTTTCTTTTCTTCTTTTACCCAAACACAGTCAGGATCAAACTTCCTGAGAACTCTCATTTCCTCTTCACTAGGTTTAACTCTCCTAGGACTTCCCCCATACTTACTCACCCAACACTCATCATCTGAACTCTTCCTGATTTTATTGTTTGGACAGTTTGCAGAAATACGTCCTTTGCCACAACAAGTAAAACACTTTCGTGTTTCTCTTGGTGTAAAGGACCTGAAATTGCAACAATCAGGAGAGCTAAACTCCAAATCACAATCAAAAATCAAATGAGCAAATTTACCAGATCTGTAGCACTTTCTTTGTGGATGAGTCTTTGGTCTTGGTTCATCATAATACTTAGATGAACTTAAATGTTTAGAATCAATCTTTGCAGATGAGAATCTGTTCCTCAAACCAGTGGATTTTATCTTGGAATTATTCTTTTGATTTTGAAAATTGTTTGATTTGTTTTTATTTCCAACCCCAAACTTACTAACCTTGTCAACAACCTTGTCAACCTTTTCACTTTTTGTTTTTGAAAACTACCACTAGACTCTCCTTGATGTGTAATGGATGACTTGACATACACAGTTGGTTTGAGAGTAGTGGTTGTTTTGACTTTCATCACTGGTTTGGAAACAAGATTGGGTTTAATCACCACTTTCTCAACTGGTTTCATCTCAGCTTTTGATTTCTGAGACTTCAGACTCTTTTTATCATCAGTTTTAACTTGATAACCATTCTGTCTCAGAATATCAGGTGAATATTTTGATTCAGTGATGTCTTCAATAATAGGAGCATCACTATCAAGAGACACAATGTTATCAGATGATGATCCTCCAGCACTTGCAACCACATATGCAGACTCATGTTCATCCAAAGAAGCGGGATGAACTTCCAAATTCAGATCAAGTTGTGGTCTTGGCACAAAGCTGGAAGGAGGTGGCGCAGCATGAAAACCTAATCCAGTATTATCATGCGATGATCTTTGCATGGCAGCAAAGTAATCAATGACATACTTAGAATTTTGATAGTTTTCAAGCTTGCTCTTGTGCATTTCAGCTTCTGCTTTTGCTGCTGATACTTCAACCTTCAGCTTTTGCACTGATTCGAGATGCACAGACACAACATGGTTATTTTGTAAAACTTTGATTTTCAAATCTTCATTTTCTTTACCTAAATTAATTATCTTTTTGTCAAAAGCTTTTTCTCTTGAAATTAGCTTCTTGTTTGTTTCTGTGCACTCTACCAGATCAGCAGTCAGCTGAGAATTCATCTCTTTCAATTTATCAATGATCTCTAATCATAGCCTTCCCCAATCATGTCTTTCAATTTATCATACTGCTTTCCCCAATCATAGCCTTCATCAGCTTGACTAACCAAAGCTTTCGATGACTCTTCAGACTTTTCTTTCTTCTTCTGATAGGTTTCTTTTGGCTTGAACGGGTTTAAATTTCCTTGTTTCTTCGGATTCTTACACTCTCTGGCAAAGTGACCTAACTCACCACAGTTGTAACACTGAGTAGTCTTTGGATTAAATCCAAACTTGGTGTTTCTATCAAATGTGAATTTCTTGCCAGTCTTCTATTCATATCGATTAATTATTCTAATCACACTTGCCAGTGCCCATTGAGTATCAATCAGCTCCATTTCATCATCATCGATTTGCTCGTAATCTTCAAATGTAAGATTAGAGTTTCCAATCCTTCCTGCAATTTGTTCATCATACGTGCTTACCACACAAGACAGAATTGACATGTGATCCTAAACAGCTTCTACAGTGACTTTCCCCAGATTTTTTGTATTTAGCTGAACAGGAGTTGGTGTCAAGTCAGACTTCTTTTCATTTGTAGAATAAGATGAACTGGAACTTGTAGATGCAGAAGGTGCAGGAGTGCTTTCAGAAGTACTAGAAACAAATGCTATCTGAATCTTTGCAGACGAAGCCGGTGGTGTAACCACAGATCCACCGTATAATGAAGGATCTTGTGTAACATTCACTCTTCTAACTTTTCTCTTATCCTTCATCTCTTGCTCTTCAAACTTTTGAATGAATTCCACCAAGGTCATTCCTGGTAAATTTTCTCTCAATATTAACACCAATGAATTCCACTTGTCAGGCAAAACATTTTCCAGGAAATCGATCTTTTCATCTTCAGTATAATCGATTCCACACTTTCTGACTTCAGTTAACAGATGTATGTATCTTGTAATCAATGCTTCAAGGCTTTCATTGCCAATGAAATTGAAATTTTCAAAATCTTTACGAATGTCAGTGGCTTTCATCTTTTTCAGATTTGTATTTCCCTCAACTCTGGCTTTCAAAGCATTCCATAGACTATAAGAAGTCTTGTGCTCATCAAACTGATGTAAAATCTGTTTTGGAATTGCTTGGCTCAACATCCAATACGCCTTTTTCTTCGAATCATATTTCTTTCTTTCATCAACATCTAATCTCTCTAAGAGTTGATACAAATATGTTCCCACCACTCTAGGTCTTTCATATGGAGACAAAATCTTTTTCCAAAGATTAGTGTCCGTTCCATTAAGGTGTGTTTCAAATCTTCCTTTCCAATTATCGTGATCTGTCAAATCCAGCAACTTTGGAACTTTGTTCGTACTTCCAACCTCAGTTTCACTAATCAGAATGCTATGACTCTTAGAATTCTGACTAGCTACCGCAGCATACATCTCAGCCATGATTTCAAACTTTTATCAGCGAACCTTTTGATGAAAATTCACTTCACTAACCTAACAACCAGGAGAACCTTCAAAAAGCTTTGATCTGAACGATCCTTCAGTCACGAACCTGAAGACACGAACCTCTATTCACGAACCTCAAGCACGAACCAAGTCACGGACCTTAAGTCAGACGAACCTCTGCTGAAAAGCAACGAACCTTTGCAGAAAACCTTCAGACGAACCTTGCAGAAAAACTTCAGACGAACCTTGCAGAAAATCTTCAGACGAACCTTTGCAGAAAATCTTCAGACGAACCTATGCAGAAAAGCAACGAACCTCTGCTAAAAACTGCAAACGAACCTCAGACAAACGTCAATAACAGCGAACCCATTGTTCCAGCTGTTCACAGGTTCGGCTCACGAACCTGTAATTCCAAATTCGAAATTTTGGAGGAAAAACCTTACAAAACTTGAAGAAAATCCTTTCAGATCTTCAAATTAACACCACAAATTCGTGAATTTGAATATTCCACAACAATTGATGATGAAAATGCACTCAAAACAACAATCAAACACAAAGAAAACTAAAATTTTGATCCATTTCTTGATCTTCTAATCTACTAATCTTCAAATACTTGATAATTCTTTGACAAATCTTGTATAGAACTTCACCAAACGCTTTGATACCACTGTTGATTTGGTGAAATCGATCAGGATCGTATCACGAAGTCCTACGAACAATCGAACACATGCGGAATCTATGTTTGATCTATAAGAATCAAAGAAGAACAAGCATTTCTATAATCATCTTCATCTCATTAATCAATATCAATTGATTACAAATCTCACACAGAGAATACACACACACTCTCTACAGGTTTTCTGAAGTAATGACAAAATCAGACAAACCTTCTATATATACAAACACTGCCAGCCGAACCTATCCTTAGCCGAACCCTTAGGTTCGCCGGCCGAACCTTGAGGTTCACTGGCCGAACCTTGAGGTTCGCTGGGCGAACCTAGGCTGCCGAACCTTCCAAAGTTATAGGTTTGCCAAACCTATCAATGTGATAGGTTCGCCGAACCTGCTAAGGTTCGTGGGCTAGACGAACCTAAGCCAAACCTTTATAACTTTCTATAATTTACATGTTTGAATAGCAATCTATTACAAATATGTACTAACATTTTCTGATTTTAACTCCGGGGCTGAGAAACATGCTAACTCTTTTAACTATTTAAAAGCTTTAGTATTTTATTTCAATCATCAGGTGATATAGATAATACTGATTTTATCTTAATTATCATATTATGACCTGATCATATAATCATGTATGCTTGTGTGTGAAATATCATGTAAAGCATAATAGGAACAATATCATGATAACATAACTTCATGATACTAACTCATCAAAATGAATGACACAATGCATCAACGCTAGATCTCACAACAACGAGCTTATAACACTGAGACAACAAGAATGATAATCATGATTACGTAACTTCATGATGATATAATCATTCACCACATTTATTAACACTATGTAATAAGACAAGATCTTATTTCACCCTGTTAAAAACATTGAGTATACATAACATTGAGACAACATGAGGACAATCACTGGGGATATCGATGTTGATAATTATGAAAACATGGTTTCAAGATATCACCCTTCACATGAGCTAACATGGTATGATAAGATAAGATCTTAGGCATCAATGTTAGAGACAAGAGATCATAGCATTGTGTTCTTTTATTTTGATTATAACAATACAACATATCAAGGATGATATCAAGATAACATAATTTCTTGATATCATCCAATCATTAAAATAACATAAGTGTTTAGGATTTGATCTTATGACACTTCGTTATTTGCACTGAGTTAACAACGTGATAACATGAGACAACTGCAATTCATAACAAGAACGATAATCATGATAATATAATTTCATGATGATAATATCATTCACACAATTACAAACATCGTGTAATAAGACAAGTTCTTATAACACTTTGTTAAGGACATTAGAACACATATCTACAAGAATACACATGTCACACCCCGGGCCGGCGGGAACGGATCGTGTTTTCCCGTTGGGCGGAAGGTTCCCGTGGCGCGATATCTTTGAATGATAATCAAATGATCAGATTGTTTACATAGCACATGAGATATAAATGAGAATTGCTAATCATGACATGAAATAGAATTACAAAGTTAAATTACATTGTACATCATAATTTAACTAAGTAAATCTAATCAAAAGAATCAATGAGTTTATATCTTGATCTATACAAGATATACAAAAGTGATTCAATGTTTGTCATCCAAAAGTAAGCAATCAAAAGTAAGCTAGGTCTTCTATAAGTCCTCTAGCTTAACACTTGCATAATTGTATCTACACCTGTTCGTCACCTGAGAAAACATGTATTTAACAAAGTCAACACTAGGTTGGTGAGTTCATAAGTAAGTAAATTGAAAACCATTGAATTGATCATGCACACATCCACAATGTCATACTTGTTACTTGTAATTCTTGTTTCATTTGTTCCACCCAATGGCCTCTCCTTAGTTGTATGTACAAGTTGTGTATCACCTGACTAAGCATGCTTATATATAGGGAATCACGTAAGGGTCAAGCCCAGACGCTATCCCACCACATACTCAACCAAGTTCCACACTACTTGCGATACAACTAAAGATATCCATTTCTCAATTATCCAACTCGTCCGATGTGTAGTCATATGTAAAATAATGTAGAATAATATAGTAAGAGGGGTTTAGTTATCAAACCGAAGTATTGATAGAACCTCAATGAATTAAGGAATTTAGATTAATTAAATCTGATCCTTGTATTATTCTATTACTTGTGGGGTTAACTATTATTCACTTTTATGTAATAAGAGTGTTAGTTAACTATTTGTAATGTAATCTCAATACAACGTATAGAGCCCAAATGAAATCCATTGTAATCCTCACGTAATCAGATTGCAATGCATTTCATTCACCTCTATTCCGCCGTGTGATCCCAAAGTATCCAGGTGAAATTTTCCTCATGTAATTAACAAAATTGAATAAGAACTGGTCTTATTACATTATGTTAATTATGTGTAAATGATAAGAATCCCATGAAGTTACGTTATCATGATCATCATTTACTGTGAATGATAAGAATCCCATGAAGTTACGTTATCATGATCATCATTCACTGTGAATGATAAGAATCCCATGATGTTACGTTATCATGATCATCATTCACTGAAATCCATGCGATCCCAAAGTCTCAATGTGGGATTGTCCTCGTGAAATTAACAAGGTCGAATAAGAACTTGTCTTATTACATCATGTTAATTAGGTGTAAATGATAAGAATCCCATGAAGTTACGTTATCATGATCATCATTTACTGTGAATGATAAGAATCCCATGATGTTACGTTATCATGATCATCATTCACTGTGAATGATAAGAATCCCATGATGTTACGTTATCATGATCATCATTCACTGAAATCCATGTGATCCCAAAGTCTCAATGTGGGATTGTTCTCGTGAAATTAACAAGGTCGAATAAGAACTTGTCTTATTACATCATGTTAATTAGGTGTAAATGATAAGAATCCCATGAAGTTACGTTATCATGATCATCATTTACTGTGAATGATAAGAATCCCATGAAGTTACGTTATCATGATCATCATTCACCGTGAATGATAAGAATCCCATGAAGTTACGTTATCATGATCATCATTCACTGAAGTCCATACGATCCCAAAGTCTCAATGTGGGATTGCCTCGAGTAATTATTTATGTGTAAACTGTCTAAATGGTTGTTCATGTGAAAATAACTAAATGTTATAAGCTATCATCTTATAACTAAGCTATTCTAATGTGTTGATGATTTAGAATTTACATTATCATAATCATCTGAGTTTCCCTGTTATCTCATAATCATACAAGCATGCATACAATGATAAGCGATAATAAACAATTTGATATTATCATAATCAAAGTATAAAGAACATGTTAAGCAAAACTTTTAAATAATTAAAAGTAAACATGTTTCTCAGCCCCGAAAGTTAAAATCAGTAAAGATTAAAGTAAAAGGGGCATATGAACTCACCTTGTAGTTGTTGGGTTGACTTAGCTTAAATGAAAGAATGCACGCGCTCTGAGTTGTAATTGAGTTTGTTTTTCACGATCCTGTATTGATTTCACGTTGTTTGTAAGTTGTAAGTATAAGTTTGTAGTAATTCGTGTGTGTGTATGTGTTAGCCATAACTTTGGCTAACACTCGTAGGTCTCGATCGTCATTCGGCCCCGATCCCATTGTTATGCTTCGTTATTACCCTGATTCCTTATGTTATGTGTCTATCTTTAACCCCACTCTTGAAATCTCAAAGTTTGCCATTACATATTAATAAGAGCATTGATAAGGTATTGGGGATCGTGTAATTCTTTAGCATTTTTAAAATACACTTAATATAAGTTTCACATGCCCACCCCGCTTCATTAGTTTCTATGAATTGGTTTCCAATTGTTAGGTGTAACTGTAATAAGATAGTGACACCCTTTTGTAGTAAAACCATACTTATTAAATTAAATTCCCATGCATGCTAACTTTGAAATTGATGAGTGTGTTTAATTACATCTTGAATCAATTGACCGAAATAATAGTGTGTGTCCGAACTAATACATGGGCCGAACAAGATCTGTTGGGCCACTTCAGGCCTGGTGGGCCGAAGTAATGGAGTTGGGCCAAGGGATTGGTGGTTCAATATACTGAATTTGGGCCAGCTAGCAATTGTGGGCTGAATAAAATTATACTGGGCCAAGTTTATGATGTTGAGCCTATAACAAACATGGGTCGAGATAGCAAGCGGTTGGGCTAAAGAATGAAATAGTTGTTGTCTTGGGCCTGTTGTGGGCCTAATGAACCTACGGTTGGGCCTGTTCAAGGTTGTTAGATCAAAAGATGTTATGGGTCCGTTACACCTCATGGGCCTATTGGCCGAATGTTCTACTTCTCATAGATCTGCTTGGCCGACTAGGTGGTTCCAGCATACATGTGGGTGTGTGTAGGTCGCACGATGATGAACTAGTTGGATGTCAAGGGTGGGTGGCGAATGGTGGTGGCCCTGTGGTGGTAGCCGAATGAAAATGGCCGACTGGCAGTTGATGGTCAAATGAAGTAGCTCTGGCGAATGAGAAAATGGCGACTGAGGGTGGCTCCGGCGAAGGTAGATGGCGAATGAAGGGGGCTCGAATGAGAGATGGCCGAAGGAGGAGACCATTCGACCTAGGGTTTGTCTCATTCGAGGGAGCCATGCGGCCCATGGCTATTCGGCCATGTTACAGCCGCCATTCGACCACCGCAGCGCCGCCCTAGAACCACTCCAATCGAAGTTCTATGGTGTGTTAGGAGCTGGTGTGTGCAGAGGTTAGTTCCCTAGAGCTTGGAGTTTGAGGTGAAAGGGTTTAGAAACGGTTTTGAACAAGGTGGTCGATCCAAGAGTGAAAACCCTATTTTCGTGTAACAAAACAGTCTCATACCTTGTTTTTCAGTGATTATCTCACTAGATCGGTTGTACTTTCGTGTAGAGCACAATGAGAGCTTCAAGTAGGTTCAAGAATGAGGTGATTTGGTGAAGAAATGAGAGAGATATGGAGGAGAGAAGATCTTTGGTCGCTAGGGTTTTCAAAACCGGGTTTTGGATTTTTGGTGGAGAAGATGAAGTGGGAAATGAGTAATTTTGACTCATTTAAGTGTATTTATAGCCCGAGGGGGTTCGGGTTCGTTTTCGTTGCTCGGTTCGCGTTTTCGTTACGTTTCCGGAAAATTACGCGTAATTTAAATGGAATTAAATAAAAGAGTTTAATTTAATTATTTTGATGAGTTTCAAAATTGTAAAACGTTATTTACTTTATTTTATTAAATTATTTTCGTTCGTGACGTGTTTTCGTTTCATCAGATCGCGTCACCCTCGCGCGTAATTCGTTCGAATCGTCACCCGAACGAATACGCCGATGGTTTTGCTTTCTGACTTTTGTTTTCTACTTTCCAGTCATTATTTCAGAACTCTAAACTCACAGATATGTTTGTGTGAATCGTCACCCACGCAAATACACTGTCAGTTCGTTATTCTGAAATAACACTGCATTTGTGTTTTAATTGTGTTTCCTCACTGTCGGACTCAACTATACATCCTGTTTTCACATTATTCTTGTACTGATTCGTCGGCCATCTGATTCCTGTCATCTGTGGACATCAGATCGCAACCGATATGTTTTCGTTGTTCACTTGTAAACTGTTGTTTCTCGTGATTCGTTGTGTTAACTGTAATTAAGTTCTCACTTAATACACACAACTAATGTTTCAAATGTACGTTGTACTTAATGTATTTAAGTTTACACGAAAATACGTACAACGTTTTCTTGTATTTAGGATTCTGTTAATACAAGTACTGTTTAAAATTTGCGTATGTACACATAGTATAAGGTGAAAGTACACATACCGTACGGACTTGCCGGACGATCTGGCACTTGCTGTTACAACACAACAATTGATTACTATTGAACTGTCTGTATTATATCACAACAATCATGTGTTCATGTATTCAAGTTTAACATTGTAAGTCCCTCACAAAGAATCGTTTACCAGCTAGTTTGACGTGACTAAACCGACGATAACATAGTGGTACCATAGGTCTGACAATCCTCCGGCGGGTAGGGCCGGTATGTTGATCGTATTTATCATTTGGCCGGTAACGTATGACCGGTGACAGGGCGACATCAGTCAGGGTCTGGTTAGCGACACATGGTGATATTAATCTGTAGTAACTAATTGTAATTAATCCTTCGATTCTATTGACTAGTAGACTGAGGAATTGATTTTCTCTCATGTCACATTACTGGTAGTAGTTTCGTTGAAGGCCATGGGAACACATAAGTGATAGAGGTAAATCGGATGCATTGTAATCTGATTACGTGAGGATAACAATGGATTCCTTTTAGGCTCTATGCACTTCAAGAGGAGAACAATATTGATAGGTTAACTAACACTTCTATCAACAGTTAACCCCACAAGTGAAAGAATAATAAGAGGGATAAGATTAAATTAATCTATTTTCCTTAAAACATTGAGGGTTTATCAACACTTTAGTATTGATAACTAAACCCCTCTTACTATATTATTCTACATCTGAAACACTGGGTGATGAACACAAACCGATGGGTGAATATCAAACGATATGAACATGTGAGATGAAAATGTGTATCTATAGTTGTATTGCAAGTGGTGTTGGTTTTTGTTAAGCATGTGGTGGGATGGCGTCTGGGCGGGTTGTAGGCTCGACCCTTTCGTATGCCCTATATATAAGCATGCTTGATCGAGTAAAACACTATTTGTAAGTATAACTAAGGAGAGGACATTGGGTGAAACGGATGAGACATGTAAACATATGGGTAGAACATCAAATGGGTTGAACACACGTGAGAAAGAAATGGATATCCATAGTTGTATTACAAATGGTGTTGAATTCTGTTGAGCAAGTGGTGGGATGGCGTCTGGGCGGGTTGTAGGCTCGACCCTTTCGTATGCCCTATATATAAGCATGCTTAGTAGGATGAAACATTACTTGTACATATAACTATGGAGAGACCATTGTGTGAGACAGATGAATCAAACATTAACAAGACACTTGTATGACATTGTGATTGTGAATGTAACAAATCCGTGGTTTTCAATTACTAAACTTATGAACTCACCAACCTAGTGTTGACTTTGTTTAAATGCATGTTTTTCTCAGGTGAAGAACATGTTTAGTCACCAGACTAAGGATGTGTTAGCTAGTGGACTTTTAGAGTGTACCTAGCTACATTTTTTGTTCATAACTTTTGGTGACATGTTTTGGTGAATCACTTTTGCTAATCTTGTGTAATACAAGATAGAAAACATAATGATTCCTTCGAGTGGATTTACTTAGTTAAATTTTGAACATGACAATGTAATTTAACTTTGTAATTCTATGTCAATGTCATATTAGCATTTCTTAATTATATATCATGTGTCGTGTAAACAATCTGATCACTATGATTTTCAAATGATATCGCGCTCCGAGAACCTTCCGCCCGATGGGAAAGTCGATCCAGCCTGCCGTCTCGGGGTGTGACAACTACCCAATTCCATCGGTATCAAATTGATGGTGAATGTTTGGCCATTAAGTGTTAATGGACAGTTTCTAAATATTGTTCTAACTGTGATTTGTTTTCCATTCGCTATTTCAATGATATAAGGGGAGTCTAAAGATTCCTCAACATGATTAAGTTGGCGTGCAAAGTCGGCCGAGATGAAACTCTGATCTGCACCAATGTCAAATAGAATAGATGCATAAAATTCATGTAAAAGAAATGTACCAATGACAACATTCGGGTCCTGACGAGCAGTTAGAGCTCCCAAAGCGAAAGCTCTTCCACAAGGTGCTTGAGCTGCCGGTTGCATCCTCTTTGGGCAATTCCTTGAATAGTGGCCAGCTTCGCCACATTTATAGCATCCGCCATTTTTTGATTCGGATTGTTGGGTGGAGGGAGTGCTAAAGCAGCATTGTTCACTGCTTGAGCAGGTGCCATTCTGCATTGTTGGGCCCAATGGCCTTTTCTTCCACATCCCGGGCAGTGTTTGCAGGGAGTATTAGCAGCATGATGGTACTGACATTTGGCACACAAAGGGTACGTGCCAGTGTATGGTCTCTTGTTGGGGTTCTGTGGTGCAGCTGCTACTTGATTGAGTGGGGCGGCCATCGTATAGCCTTAATGACCTTTTGTTTCTTCTTAGGATGATGGTGGGGTTTCTGTCACACCCCGAGCCGGCGGGATGGATCGACTTTCCCGCCGGACGGAAGGTTCTCGAGGCGTGATATCGTTGTGATAATCAAATGATCAGATTGTTTATATAGCACATGATAAATAAATGAGAAATGCTAACACATCAATGATATAGAATTACAAGATTAAATTACAATGTATCGTTCATAGTTTAACCAAGTAAATCTATCAAAAGAATCAATGAAACTATATCTTGTATCTGTGCAAGATATACAAAAGATGATTCATTTTTATTGTCACCCAGCCCGCCGGCTCGGGGTGTAACAGATTGGTAGCAGAGCTATGGTTATAGAGAAATATAGGTCACCTAGTTTAAACGGTTTGGCCTAGACTATAACCTAGGGACCCCTCATGTAGAGAACACAGGACTCATAACTTATTTGCATATGTTATATCAATTGATCGTAAATACTAACCGATAATTTTTCGGTTAGGATCAAAATGTCATAGGGAAAACTACCATCATCACCTCATCCTCCTCCACCCGAGGTGGAACCAGCAACTGCTGCACTGGCAACCCTGATCACTGATCAGTTGGTTGCAATCATTCCTGAGATCATCAATAGGATCAGGAGCAGTGAAGAGTATGCTAGGAGTTTCCCACCTGTCACTACTGAACAAGGGAAACCTAAGAAAGGAGAAACCATCAAGAAACCCAAACGTCATCCTGCTAAAAAGCAGAAGAGGCCTATGAACTACACCGAAGCCACCCCGATCAGTCCAATCATGCCATATGTAACGACAAAGAGTGTCAAGATTTACAGAGGAAAGGCTCCCCTTTGCCCCCGCTGTCAATATCATCACCATACCACTGCCCCGTGTCGCCAGTGTACTTTCTGTGGGAAGATGGGTCACTGGGCTTCACATTGCAAATACACAGTGGAGTCGATTCGTCCTGATCATAACAAGAACTGCTACACCTGCGGGATGCTCGGACACACCGCACGAGACTGCCCTAGGAGAAAACCTCCAACATCTTCATCAGTCCCCACAGCCCCAGCAGCTTCAACAGCTCCAGAGACTACAGAGGAACTACTTGCTCTACCAGCTCCAGATGTACGCTCGGAGTCGGATGACTTCGTAGGCATGTCATTTTAATTCTGTGTATTCCTTAAATAAATTAGGAACTTCTTAAACCAATGGAGACTAGGTTAATCTTAATCAACTTAGCCATGGTTTCCAGGAAAACCACTGATGTAAATTCCTAAGACATATTGGGAATTTTCCCTTACACATCCGATAGACTTCCATAGCAATGATATGTCTGTTATAATGTCAACTTTAGATATTTAAACAGATTATCATTTTTCAAGTTGTAGAGAATATCAAATTGAGTGTATAGACTGTAGGGCCAAGTCTAGGACTCAACTGAATTAGAGTTTAATACATCATGGAACTCTAGTCCTATTCATATTGAGAAGAAAGGTATCATAGAACATCACTGAGATCATAACCAGTTTCACCCTTAGATCAATAAGTTAATTATTACAAATGAGAAATGAGGATCAACCTGAACAACTATGATGGGATAGTGATTCGCTTACATTAACGATTGAGGGAAATTTAAAACCAGATCCACAAATCTTAGACATAGAAGTCTGAGATAACACTAGGATCTATACCTCAGACATTCTTATAAAGGGAACGTTTAGTGGTTTAGACAATAGTGTAATTGGAGATTTAATACAAGAATTGTAGGACTATATCATTTAGTGAGGCTGATGAAATTCACATGATGCGATCATGATGGATTAAATTTATGAGTAGCCATAAATTGGTAGCTCGGCCTTATCCGAACCAGGTAGGCAAAAATTGCTAGGATCCTAGATTGGGTAATGCGAGACATTCCCCAGTATAGCAAATACAATGAGAAGTAACACGTGGAATACAGATTACATTGAGATCACATAAGTCAAACGACACTTGAGTAGAAAAAGGGTTATTGTGCATCACCTTTGAAGAGATGCATGGGTTTACCTCATAGATAAATCTTTACCCTAATCATGACAAAGCTACCTTACTTTTAGGTAGTTTCCTCAAACCATTAAAACACACACCGAGATTCTGGAAACAGATCTATAGGTGATGTGTCGAGTATAAGGTCATACAGGCATGATCTAGACATGCTATAGGTGAGCTAGAGGTCGAGATCCAACAATCGAGATCCAGAGATGCGAGAATAACATGAGACATTCTAAGAGAGTAGGAACTAATAGCTATGGTTAAATCACCAAGCTTTCATCCTATACTCCTAGTTAATACCAAAACATACGGGTACATAGTACCTACACGATCAAGTCCGCACACAATTTCCATGACATAAAGGAATTGTGACAGGAACCATGCAACTAGATCATACATAATTGAAAACATGATATGAGTTTATCTGAGGATCTCGATCTTCTAACTAGAATAGTCGGTAAACTCATAAACGTTTCAGTATTCGCAGAAATCCTTCGGGATTTACGGGAACTACAAAGTCAACCGTTATCCAAAGAGGGATAGTCCAGACAATTGAGAAACATAAACCCTAAATGAATGTGAAGTAAGCTGATTCTATCACTATCGGTGAAAACGAAATCGAAACGATTATTTCGCATTCATGATACCCTGGCTATCGTAATAGAACTAACGGGGTATTCACATTAAAACATTGAATGTTTGTAAGAAACACTAGAAACTATGAAGTTGTTGGACAACTCTAGGTATTACAATGGAAGTGTTGACGAATAGCTATGGATTTCAACGCCAGGCTACCTCACACTTTCAACAAATCTGATGTTTATTGGGTCACCATAAACGGTTGGATCAGATCTGCTCACTTATTATATATATACACAAAGTTTATACTCGTTGAGGAGACATAAATTATCAGGGAACAACACTTTATCAAGAAACCTTGAATGTTATGGATCGTACAGTCATGGGACTGAAAACGAAGCTGTAATCCATTGCAAAGGTTCGATGAAACCTTAAACGCAACCCGGAGTTAACCTGGGAGCATAAGGAAAGCAGTATGTCAAAATAGCTCCACCTATATATAAGAAAAAAGTAGTACCTAACAATAATGCTTAAATTTCGGGACGAAATTTCTTTAACAAGGGGAGACTGTGACAACTAGTACCTGACCGTCCGGCAAATCCGTACGGTGTGTGTACTTACACCTAAAACTATGTGTGAACATTATGTGATGAACATTATGTGACAACAAATCAGTAGAAACAATTAGCAGCTGTGTATATTTCAATGAGAATTGAAATATAAATTTACAGCAATACAATGTGAATAACAGTTGTATGTGTTTAAGTGAAAACTTAAATACAGTAAATACAACAACTCAAGTGAAGCAACAATGTGAGAACAAATAACGAAAACATATCGGTTGCGATCTGATCTTCACAAATGACAGAAATCAGATGGCCGATAATTATATGAGCAAACAAGTGTAATTATGTGCAATCAGGTGTGTTAGTTGCGTCCGTCTGTGAGATTGTCCAATGCAAAACAATAACTCAGTATCGTATACGAATAATAAACTGACAGTGTGTTTGCGTGGGTGACGATTCACACAAACATATATGTGGGTTTAACATTCTGAACGATAACTGTTAAGTAGAAAACCAAATCAGAAAGTGAAACGTACGATCGTATTCGTACAGCTAGCGTTCTGTACGAAAACGCGCGTAAGTGACGTGATCTGAAGAAACGGCGAAAAAAAACAATTTTGATAGTTAAAAATAATAAAAACATGAGATAATGATAATATATTTTAGAAATTAACACTTAAACCCAAATTTATAACCTCAACTTTGTAAAACAACATGTAATTCTCGCTTCGTAACGAAATTGAAAGGTTTAACGGTCGAATCGCGAATGAGACAGTAAAAATAGGTAAACTTAATATTTTACGTTTTATAATTTTGAAACTCATCAAAACAATCCAAGAAAACTAAATCACACGTTTAATTAGTTAGTGTGTAACCGTAGAACACGCGTATTAGGTTCTGGAAACGAAACGAAATCGGACATCGAGCAAGACCAAACACGTGGGTAGACACCCGGGGTATAAAACCCCATCTTTTCCTTTCTTTCTTCCTCATTTTTCAGCAATTTCACTCTCTCTCTCTCTCTTCTGGCGCTTCTCTCTCTCTAGAATCTCAAGTTTCAAACACCAAGAACACCTTCATTTCTCAATGAAATCACTCCATTTCGGTGTCTAAACGAAGCCCTCAATCTCCCCTACAAGAAAGTACAACGGATCTGAAGTGAAACCCCACAAAACCGAGGAGCGTGAAAACAACATCAATAACAACAAAGAGCGCGTGCATTTCTTGTTAGTACTTAGTCAACCACATCAACAGCAAGGTGAGTTAATATGCCCCTTTTCAAATCTTCTGATTTTAACTTCGGGCTGAGAAACATGCTAACTCTTTTAACTATTTAAAAGCTTTAGTATTTTATTTCAATCATCAGGTGATATAGATACTACTCATTTTATCTTAATTATCATATTATGACCCAAACATATAATTATGTGTGCTTGTGTGTGCTTGGTTTCTGTTAAGCATGTGGTGGGATGGCGTCTGGGCGGGTTGTAGGCTCGACCCTTTCGTATGCCCTATATATAAGCATGCTTGATCGAGTAAAACACTATTTGTAAGTATAACTAAGGAGAGGACATTGGGTGAAACGGATGAGACATGTAAACATATGGGTAGAACATCAAATGGGTTGAACACACGTTAGAAAGAAATGGATATCCATAGTTGTATTACAAGTGGTGTCGAATTCTGTTGAGCATGTGGTGGGATGGCGTCTGGGCGGATTGTAGGCTCGACCCTTTCTTATGCCCTATATATAAGCATGCTTAGTAGGATGAAACATTACTTGTACATATAACTATGGAGAGACCATTGTGTGAGACGGATGAATCAAACATTAACAAGACTCTTGTATGACATTGTGATTGTGAATGTAACAAATCCATGGTTTTCAATTACTAAACTTATGAACTCACCAACCTAGTGTTGACTTTGTTTAAATGCACGTTTTTCTCAGGTGACGAACATGTTTAGTCACCAGACTAAGGATGCGTTAGCTTGTGGACTTTTAGAGTGTACCTAGCTTCATTTTTTGTTCATAACTTTTGATCACATGTTTTGGTGAATCACTTTTGCTAATCTTGTGTAATACAAGATAGAAAACATAATGATTCCTTCGAGTGGATTTACTTAGTTAAATTTTGAACATGACAATGTAATTTAACTTTGTAATTCTATGCCAATGTCATATTAGCATTTCTTAATTATATATCATGTGTCGTGTAAACAATCTGATCACTATGATTTTCAAATGATATCGCGCTCCGAGAACCTTACGCCATTAAGTATCAAATTGCATCGGTATCAACTACCCAATTCCATCGGTATCAAATTGATGGTGAATGTTTGGCCATTAAGTGTTAATGGACAGTTTCTAAATATTGTTCTAACTGTGATTTGTTTTCCATTTGCTATTTCAATGATATAAGGGGAGTCTAAAGATTCCTCAACATGATTAAGTTGGCATGCAAAGTCGGCCGAGATGAAACTCTGATCTGCACCAATGTCAAATAGAATAGATGCATAAAATTCATGTAAAAGAAATGTACCAGTGACAACATTCGGGTCCTGACGAGCAGCTGGAGCTCCCAAGCGAAAGCTGTTGCACAAGGTGCTTGAGCTGCCGGTTGCATCCTCTTTGGGCAATTCCTTGAATAGTGGCCAGCTTCGCCACATTTATAGCATCCGCCATTTTTTGATTCGGATTGTTGGGTGGAGGGAGTGCTAAAGCACCAATGTTCACTGCTTGAGCAGGTGCCATTCTGCATTGTTGGGCCCAATGGCCTTTCCTTCAACATCGCGGGCAGTGTTTGCAGGGAGTATTAGCAGCATGATGGTACTGACATTTGGCACACAAAGGGTACGTGCAAGTGTATGGTCTCTTGTTGGGGTTCTGTGGTGCAGCTGCTACTTGATTGAGTGGGGCGGCCATCGTATAGCTCTTAATGACCTTTTGTTTCTTCTTAGGATGATGGTGGGGTTTCTGTCACACCCTGAGCCGGCGGGATGGATCGACTTTCCCGCCGGATGGAAGGTTCTCGAGGCGTGATATCGTTGTTATAATCGAATGATCAGATTGTTTATATAGCACATGATAAATAAATGAGAAATGCTAACACATCAATGATATAGAATTACAAGATTAAATTACAATGTATCGTTCATAGTTTAACCAAGTAAATCTATCAAAAGAATCAATGAAACTATATCTTGTATCTGTGCAAGATATACAAAAGATGATTCATTTTTTTGTCATCAAAAGCATGCAACACAAAATGAAGCTAGGTCTTCTAAAAGTCCACTAGCTTAGTCCGTGCATCTAAATAGCTACACCTGTTCATCACCTGAGAAAACATGCATTTAAACAAAGTCAACACTAGGTTGGTGAGTTCATAAGTATGTTATTTGAAAACCTTGATTCATTCACATGCACAATCACAATGTTAATCATGTTACTTGTATGTTATTTGTTTCACCTGTCCACCCAATGGCTTCTCAATAGTTTATTCACAAGTATATATCATTCTAGTAGTGATGCTTATATATAGGGCATATGTAAGGGAACCAAGCCCTAGCCAACATCCCACCACATCACTACTAGAACTCCACACTACTTGCAATACAACTATTGATTTCCATTCCCATTCCACATGCTCGTCTCATTGTTTATCACCTGTGATATCATGTATAGAATAATATGATGATGAAGTTGTAATTATCAACCGAAGTATTGATAACCACTATGTGTAATTAAGGATATTAGATTCACTTAATCTGTTCCATGTATTATTCTATTATTTGTGGGGTTAACTGTTATTTAACTTTTAAATATTAAAAGTGTTAATTAACCATTTGTCATTTGTTCTCAATGCGAAGTGCATAGAGCCTAAAAGGAATCCATTGCAATCCTCACGTAATCAGATTTCAATGCATCTGATTTACCTCTACCACTTTGTGATCCCATTGCCCTCATCGAAACTGTTAATAATAATATGACATGAGAGAAAATAAATTCCTCAGTCTACTAGTTCACAGGTAACGATGGATTGTGTACATCCATGTTAGTGTTTTGTTCTCATTGTGGGATGTTCTCATGTGATTAACAAGGTTGAATAAGTACTTGTCTTATTACGTTATGTTAATCATTGTGTGAATGATGTTTTATCATGAAGTTACGTTATCATGATCATCATTCCATGTAATCCATATGTTCACCATATAATCCTTAAGCCGTAGTAAGAACTAGTCTTACTACCCTTAAGTGACGCATGTGGTGGATGATCAATGCTCCATGTTATCGCATAACATGTTTTAATTTGTAAACTAAGCGTTATAAGTACTTGACTTATCACACTTAGTTAATTTTAACGTTGAATGCTATGAAGAAGATGTATTATCTTCTAATCATTCATGTGTCTTGTAATGTCCATCATATTTCTCTGTAATTGTTCTCAATGTTTGTTTATGTATGAATTTTCTCAATGTTTGCTCATGTAGGAATAACTAAGTGTTGTAAAATAAAATCTTACAACTATGTTATTCTAAGTGTTTGATGAATTAGGAAATATATTATCCCGTTCATCTGAT